>CM076575.1:1656800470-1656854059 GCA_034641835.2 Pinus albicaulis
TTATATAATCAAATAATTTTTATTTTTTGATTGATTAGTTTAGTTTCAAAATCTGGATCTAAATTCTTTTTTATTTCTTTTAATTCATTTTTATCTATTTATTTATACATTTAATTGAAAGTTATAATTTCGAAATAATTAATTATATAATTAAATTTTATTTCTCTTAATTCATTTTTATATATTTATTTATAAGTTATAATTTATAAATAATTAATTATATAATTAGATTAATAAAGAAGAATTGAAATGTTATTAAAAAAGTTAAATTTTTTAGTTTTAAAATAAACTTTATAAAAAAATAATTAGCTCTAACGATTATATATATATATATATATATATATATATATATATATATATATATATATATATATATATAATTTAAATAAAATAAAAATATATTTTCTTACCCGGGGAGGATAATGGACATTGAATTTAACGATCGCTGTAGATTGTCACAAACTCCGCGGAAGAGAGGAATAGTTATACAAACAGAGGAAATCGAGTATGCCCAATCTCAATGAAATGAAAGATCCCATTTGTTTGGAGTTTTCTATAAAAATTGTGAAGATCCCATTCTTTGGAATTTTTCTTTATAAATTCTACAAGTCCAGTACCAGGAAGTGGGCTTTATACTATTCATTGTGAAGATCCCATAAAATGGTACAAGTCCAGTTACCAGGAAGTGGTCTTTATACACAGCGGATAATGTGTACGAAGCAAGCATGGAATATTCCTATTATAATTTTTTCGACATTGCCCACGACAGAGGAGAATAACAAGCGTACACCAAACATAGAGCCTAACCTTCGCTGGAACTCGTCATTGCATTAAATGGTAAATCTTTATAGGATTCCTTCGCTGGAAGTCGTCAATGGATAAAATGGTAAATCTGGATAAAATGGTAAATCTTTATTGGACAGAAAAACCTTTGCATAAACACAAGAAGTAGACTATCCAAAATGGCAAGGAAATCAAAGATCCCATTTCTTTGGAATTTTGTTTAGAAATACAAATACTTGAACAGTTGGGGCAGCACTATAAATATTCGAGGGACGACAGCGAAAAGCTATATAGTTACAAACAACAGTAAGCTAAGTGCTAATGGTTCTTCTTTCTGTAGTGCCGTCGGTTTGCAGATGGGGCGTCCACAAATCGTTGATGAGCTCCAAGAATGATCGTTTGGCTCTCTGTCAACATCTTTGAAGAAGTGGAATGTTAAGGCCAAAGAAATCTGTTCTGCCAATAACAAGAATCATGAGCAATGCTTCACAAAGATCCACAGGCAATCATCATTCCAAAGTCTGGGACGATGATTTCATACATTCTCTCTCAACGTCGTACGCGGTATTTATCTTAATATCCTCTTAGCTATATTTTTATTTATTTTATATATTGTACCCTCTTAGCATCAGCATAATTCTGATTCGATTACTGTTTTCCAGGTGAAATTCGCATTGGAATTTCCATGGCAATTTAGTGTGCCTAGATGGGAGGCCAGGAAATTTATCGAAATATATGAACATAACTATTCATGGCTCAAGTACTAACCTTCTTCATTATAAGATTTGATCAGTTTCAATGAGTACAAACAAAATTAGTCCTGAATTTCAGGAATTGTTCTCAATACATTAATCTATGCTCGCTATGTATTCTTTCAGGTCTAATATGAAGCAGAAAATTTTAGAGTTGGCTAAATTGGACTTCAATATTGTGCAGCACACATATTAAAGAGATGCAAGTTATCTCCAGGTGCAGTGGCATTTGAGACTAGGATAGGATAGATTATGTACATCTGATCATTATGTAGAGATTGATTGCTTGTCAATTTAGTGACGTGACCATGTGCAATGCATACATTCATAATACATTTATCTGAATCTCTATAGGAAACGTCACGTCACGTGGAGTTTTACTTTTGGGCGGTTCTATGAACATTCGAGTCCGAATTTTGTGGCAGCAGAATCGCCTTCACACAACTCTCAACACTGTTGATTGTTCTACATAACCTATAAGTTCTCAACAGTGTTGAGAGTTGTGTGAAGGCGATTCTGCTGCTACAAAATTTAGGTTCGAATATGCTTAGAACCGCCCAAAAGTAAAACTCCACGGGACGTTTCCTATAGAAATTCACCTCTGGCAGATATGAGTCTGCTCAGCACCTATTATTGGAGTTCTACATGAATACATCCAATGAATGGACTGCTGAAGTGGAGAAGATGCAAGGGCGGGATATGGCAGTGTACATACGAAAGAATGGCGTATGTGCTGTTCTCATCTATGTTATATTATATTACAGACAACTACTCAAAACATACTCCACCTTCTTGTTTTTTTTAGATAAAAAGGTTGTTATTATTTTGTGTGACCGATTGCCTTCATTTTTTTAGTGGCAACGATACCTCGAGTCTTATCTGCAAGAAGCAGAATGGCTAGCTGCCGGATATTTCCCCTCGTTTAATGAATACTTGAAAATGGGCCTCGCTAGCTCAGGGATGTGTGGTCAATTACTCACTCATTATAAACAATTTAATGATAAAGTAGTCAATTTCTTCAGTGTTAAAGCTAAACCAATAGTAAACACAATATATCAATCTCTCTATGAGAAAGAACCAGCTTCAATTCTCACTTTTAATACCATTCAAAACTTGCAAACATATATATTGTCCTGTGAGGTAAAAGTAGTGTTGGAGACGAACCTTCACCAATAAAGGACATATGGTTCACAAAACCTTAATCACAAAAACGTTAACAACGAATTGGTATGTCTCATTCAACACCCATTCTTCAATTTTTCTTCTGCTTACAGTAATATTCCAATTCAAATTGTACATCATTAATTCAACATGTATGAAACAACAAATAATTCTAAGTACATATCAAATGGTTTCCTACGATGGATATGATACCATGAGCATTGTTTCAATAAACAATGTTTTTATAAGTAATAAAATTTGTATAAGGTGACTCTATATATACATGGAAATGAGAAATGAGAAATTATTATATTTAATTACTAAGTAAATGCCGAAATGTATTAATCAAAATAACCCTGAGTTAGTGGAGATATTACCCTCTTATACTAGTTAAGTAATTACATCTACTTAACCTACATGTCTAACGTTCAACTTATGTGACCCCAAAGGAGATAAGAAGACCGACCATGTCAGGCTATGTATGGCTTCCACGGGGTATACCGTATCGAAGCATAGCTTTCAAAGAGAGCTTCTAGGGTAGTACTTAACTTTCTAGGATATTAACACATAACTTTTTAGTTTAATGGTAAGTTTTACTGGGTGAAACCCATGAGATGGAGGTTCAAATCTCATTGAGTATATGGCCTGTTGTGTCTTGGCTAGAAGAGTAGGCGACCCCATAGTGGACGTCTCGGCTCCTGTTGAGGCATAAGTTAATTGCTATTGTGTGACTTGCAGATTGTTACACCTAGCCTAGGTTTATAGTGACAGCCAGTAGGATTTGATAGGATTTGATCCTGGGCCGAAAAAAAAAAAAAAAAAAAACTTTTTAGAAGGTAATAAAGAAGGAAACCATTTTAATAATAACAACATTTTAAACACATAGACTCACACTAATATCTCAATCTTTATAATTAACATAATTACAACAAAATTCCTTCAATAATGACAGCAACTTTTACTAAAGGATACTCGATGGTTTCTCAATTTTCATTTTGGAAATTTCTCGTTACAATGCACTCCACAACTCTATCAATATTCTCTCCTTGTCAAAAGAACACAATTGAGAACGAAAGTACAACAAAAGAAAGGAATTGTGAGATATATTTTTTATCTTTCATCTTCTAATTATTTATGTTACAATTACTTAATGATTTAAATTCATTTTAAATTTAAAAAAAAAAATTAAAAAAAAAATAATTTCTCATAAATTCAAAAGAAAACAAGTCAATAATTTAATTTATTTTTATAGATAACAATAATATCCTTATTTTTTTTTCGCATAATATTGCTATTACAATTTGAACACATAAAGATTAATATATACTAGTTTGTAAATGCTATAATATGAACTAGTTTGTAAATGCTATTACTTTGTTTTAGGTTTTCTGTTGATTTTAATATATCAATAAAAATTTGATGCATTCCAAGATGATCTTCAAACAACCCTTAAATGTACTCTGAAAGGAAACCCAAGTGAGGCATCCTCACTCGCGATGGTTATGCCAGCGAAGACTTTCGTCCCCCAAGGTTTCGAGATCAAGGCCTTCCTAAGTGAACAATGTAATCATATGCAATATAGTATCAGTTTACAAAAAAAAATAAGTGTGCTAGGAAAATACACAAAAGTTTAAAACTATACAAAGAAAACTCCAAAATTCACAACTAACAACTTTATTGAATTCTAAATTTATAAATTTACTAGTGTATTCCTGTCTCAATAAACCCTTTCATAAAGAGAGACCATGAGTGAAAGTGAGCCTCTAAGACTTTATCACCCTTGAATGACTTATTGAATCCTTAAGTTTGTTTTTCTCACTTATTAAATGGATCCAAAACTCCCAAACCGTTAAGATTCCACTTACAATTCTTCTCCAAAACAAGTGATACGGAAATTATGGGCAAATCTAGAATTTTTTTTTACTCACGCCACTTTCCATTATTGCAATCAATTTGATCCTATTTTAGTATTCTCGATTCTGGTATTTATTAAACCATTTGAATGTTGCATTTTTAGTGAAAACAAATGGATTTTTTCCACCAATGTGAATGAGAAAAAAATTCATCTCAATGACTTTGGAGTTGATAAGAGGCTATCCTATAGGCCCCATGTCATCTCCACAATCACAATCACATGGAATCAATGTGGGGGTCCACGGTGGAGAGTTTGTATTCAAGCAATCACAATGTATAAAATCATTTTAATATTTCATAAATGACAATACACATCATTCTTCATGAGCGACATCTTTGAGATCTTTTATGTGATCTATTTGAACTATAGAGATCAATGCATACTACAATTGAAATGACACTTCGACTGTTCCACATATGGCATTGGGACATAGGATAGTTTTCACAGGAACCTATTATTAGAAAACCAAAAAGAAAGTCGTCAAGTCAAAAAAAAATCAGTACTATAAAAACAATTACTACATACAACATGCATAACCAATTCAACTATAATTATCCCTACTTATTTTCCTTCTCACCAGTAAGAAAAAAATAGACAATATATTGCTAGCACACATCATTCACATCGAAATTTCAAATTTCTAGAGTCGTACAAGTGGTCACTCATAAATAAATAAGTACTATTTTTAAGTGTGTTATTTTTTATATCGGTCCATAGTCATCCTCAGAATTTTAAAAATATTTGTTTGACAGATGCCAGACTTTGGATATGGTTGCTTTGATGATGGCGGGGAATTCACAGGAATTTTGGAAACATTTTCAATTGTAGGAATTTTGACTTTTTTTTCTAGGTGAACGATTCCTGACGTGTACTTGTTTATAAGTGCATTAATATATAAGAACATATATTCCTAGTGTGGACCTACAAAAGCCACATGTAGTAGTCCAAATTTTGCACAAGTGTAAATATCATGTCGAATTTGTAAAATTCAAAAAATAAATGAAAATCTAATATTGGTAATATCTCCCATGTAAATTTCTTAATCTTCAATTTAGAATGTTAAACTAATTCGTTACCAGTGATTTTAGAATTTCTCCACAAACATCAGTGCTCTGGCCCTTTCACTGACTTTATAATTGTATCAGGAATCTTCAAGATCAACCAGAGACAAATTTTTTTAATTAACATTGATAATAATTTATAATTTTAGAAGTAGAAGTAATAGTCATCTAATTGAAATACACCTAATCTTACTATTAGTAAATTAATTTTAGAGACATTTTTTGAATTGTGTAAGGTTTAGAGTCAATAAGATTTCAATAAGAGATGTTGACTAAAGAAGCCAACTGTAAGAAAATAATTTGTTACAAGGACAAAATACTTGTGACAACTAGCCCCAACGTAGACTCATTTTACCTGGCAAATAGTTCACAATTCACAGTTATTTCACAAGGGGGAATTTGCTGAAAATGCAACAAGAAAATATCAGTTTAACCTTGGCTTGACCAAACTAGATAAAATTCAAATTTCCACATCAACAAAAACTTGGAGCTATTTAACTCAGGTGACATGGAAGTTGCCACACAGTTAACTCAGTAAATTTGAGTTGGGGCAACTTGAGTTCATATTAGTATGATTGGTTTCTATTTTGTAGCAATATGTTTCAGTTCAGTTGAGTTATTGTTAATTAAACTAGTTCCCACTGTTAGAGAAACTAGTGGAAGGTCAAGTAGTGTAGTGTAACTTCAATCAAACTAAGTGGTCATCGAGTTAATTTATAAATAACGCCAAATAATTGTTGCATGCATAGAATTCAAGTTACCCAGTTGAGATGGAGATTTCGAGGAAGTGTACTATCAGTTTTAGACTAGTCCCATGTGTATAGATGGTGCATGCAATTAGAGAATGGGCCTACAGGAATTACGCAATCCAATTGAGGAATTTAGCTAAGAAATATGTGTTATTTCCTCAAGGAAAAATTGAAGGAAATATGAGCTTGGAGGCTTGAAAAATTGGCTAAATATATACCGGTTCAGTCCGTTAGGGAGAGAGATAGATTATAGACTTTCAAGTTATGCTTAAGCTTGAGAAAGCATTGTATTTCATCTCTATTTTCTGATTAATGAAATACAGATAGTAAGGGGTTTTGAGAATTTATTCTCCCTAGAAAGATATTTGTGCATGTGTGATGTTTCTTCTTGCATGTTAATGTTATGTGTTATCCATCGTGAATTAGCTTCCAAATATCGATAGAGTAGCTTCTATTCTTGTGATTACTAAATTTCATGAGCATTTTAGAATATACAAATTTATTTCTATATGGTATAAGAGAAGGATTCACAGTAGAGAAGATATTTTGAAGTTGTCTTTACAGGAGGATCGAATTTTCAATATAAATTCTTCAAAGCTAGAAGGATGGATTTATATAGACCCCTTGAGGTAATCTTGAATTATGTTGCTTGGAAGGACCACATAGAGGTAGTGTTGGAAGATAATGGGTTGAAGGAATTTGTTGACAGTGAAATTCTGAAACTGATAGTAGCTGATACTCAGAATCTAAAATAATGTAATAAGTTTGTAGCCAAGGTGAGGATAATCATATTGGAGGGAGTATGAGGCTATATTGTATCAAATATGCATGGGAAAGATATTTCATATGCATTGTGGCAAGAATTTACAGATCTGTTCCATAATAATAGTGAGCACAGTAAAGAAGCGCTCAAGGATAAAATTTTAAGTAATGAAATGCATAAGAATGACTCGATTCAACAGTATCTAAGCAAGTTCACACAATCTCAGGATGAGATTGAAGGATTTGGTGTCACAGTACCAGATGATGATTTGGTGAGCCTATCCCTTCTAGGCCTTCCAAAGAGATGGCACAACTACCAAGATTCGGTGAATGGGAGGGTGAAACTACCAAATTACGAGCATTGGTGGTATGATTTGGTGAAAGATGAAATAAGGCATAATATTAAAGACGTGACTTCATCGAAGGGCGAGGATGAAGAAAATTTTTCCTTGGATAGAAAGGAAAATAAGAGAAAAGGGAAAAATTCCAATAAAAACCAGAATCTAATTAGGGGGGAAAGAGGAAATACTTGTCTAGAATTAAGTTTTTTCACTGTCACAAATTCATGCATTATGCCACGAAGTTTCCAGAAAAGAAGGAAAGAAAGAATACCTTAGGAGGAGCGACATGTGAATGTTTGGCTTCACAATTCGAGTTTGACTTCACCTTCATTGCTTGCATGGCAAGCATAGTGATGGGAAGTGTGTGATGTCGGGATAGTGGTGCCTCTTTCCACTTGATAAGGAACAAAGAATTTTTCAGTGACTTGGAGGAGAAATATTTCTATATGAACATCGAGATGGGAGATTATCGAAGGTACAACATGATCAAGATAAGCAAAATCACCTTTGCAAGGGAGTCAGGCTCCCCTCTTAGGATCAAGGATGTGACATTTGTACCAGGTCTAAAGAAGAATTTGATTCCCATTGCGGTGTTGGACTATGATGGCTATGATGTGATATTCAACAAAGGGAAAGAATTATTGAGACACATTTCCACGGGACAGGTGAAGTAGATTGGGGTTCGAGTGAAGAACCTCTATAATCTAGATGTGGAAGATTGTGCTTCATTGAGCACAAAGGCAGAGAAGGTGAAAATTCTACATGTTGACAAATTATTTCATTGAAGAATTGGCCATTTGCATCATGAGGCTTTAAATATGATGAAACATATCACCACATTCCTCCCTAAAGGAGCACTAAAGCAACAAGATACATGCAAAGGGTGTACCTTGGTGAAGTACACTAATTCCACCTTCAATGATCGAGACAACATGGCGCATGCAGTCCTTGAAAGGATCTACTATGATGTTTTTGGACCTTTCTCGAATGCCTCCACTAGAAATCACATGTATTACGTTACATTTGTATATGATTTCGCATGAAAGTGTCAGATCTTCTTCATGTAGAAAAAATAATAGACATTCTCCAAGTTTGTTTGATTTAACGAACTTGTTGAGAAAGAAACTAGCAATAAAGTGAAGGCTCTCAGGAGCAATAAAGAAGGTGAGTACGTGTCGAATGAGTTTAATTTTTTTTTTTTGCAAAGGAAGGCATTTGATGGGAATTGAAAACACCCCATAACCCATAGTATAATGGGGTGGTTGAGGGGAAGAAAACATGTATTTTGGGAGAAGTGAGGGTGATGTTGCATGACCAAGGCCTACCTCTATACTTCTGGGTTGAAGCATGTAACACAAAAATATTTTTTTAGAATAGGAGTTCTCATCATATTCTTGGGATGAGTACACTAGAAGAATATTTTTCAGGGAAGAAACCAGAAGTGTCACAATCCAGGATATTTGAAACATTAGTATATTTCCATGTCTCCAAGTAATCAATGAAAAATCTAGTGCCGAAAGTAGAGTTGGGGATATTTGTAGGGTATATAGAAACACCTCACAACTATCATTTGTACTTTACATCCCTTAAAATGATAGTTGTTCGAAGGGATGTGAATTTTGATGAGGAGAAGGTAATGAGGTGTTATCTTGAGAGGGAGCTTCTGTTGTATTTAGATCAGGAGATTTTGACTCCAAAGGAAGAACCTCGGGAAGTTGTGGAGCATCCACAAGCAAAGGAGTAGAGAGTGGAGAAAACCACTCAAGAAGAGACATCCAAAGAAGGAAGGAGATGAACCATGGAAGGTGAAATAATATTGCAGGATGCTAGAGAGAATGTGGGAGGAACCACTCTACAGCATAAGAGGAGGACGTAACCGGATTAGTACATTGGATACATGGCTTTGATGACTGAGCTAGTAGATACATAACCATCCTTATTCGAGGAAACAATGGAGAAACATGTATGGGTTGATGTTATGGTACAGGAATATGATTCCATTTTCAAAAAAAGTGTTTGGGAAGTGGTACCAATATGAGAAGATAAATAAGTGGTAGCTTCGTGATGGATTTACAAGGTAAATCATGCAGTATACGGAAGCATAGAGAATCGCAAGGCCATATTTATGACCAAGGGGTACTCTTAGGTTGAAGGGCTTGACTATGAGGAGACCTTTTATTTCATAGAAAGGTACTCTTCCATCAGATCAATTATTTATCTGGCTACACAAATGGGGTGGAAGGATATCAAGACAAAATTACTCATTGGATTTATTGAGGAGGAGGTGTACATCAAGAAATGAGAAGGTTTTGAGACCTTTGAAAGATAGTGACATGTGTGCAAACTCAAGTGAGAATTGTATGGATTGAAGCAAACACCTTGTGCTTGGTACACCAGGATCGATAGCTATCTCACCAATTTGGGCTTCACCAAAATTGAAGCGAATGAAAACCTCTATGACATTTTGGTAGAAGGTAAATTGTTGATTATTGTATTATATGTTGATGACATGATTCTAATTGGTGATGAAAAAATGATTAGATATTTCAAGGAGGACCTTGCAAGGGAGTTTAAAATGAAGGACATGGGTCTCATGCACTATTTTCTCGGATTGGAAGTATGGAAAGGAGAAGGAGAATTTCTTTACTCTTAGGGAAAGTATGCCAATGAGGTACTTAAGAAGTTATTCATGCAAAGTTTCCAATGAGATAATTTAGAAGTTTTGGATGAAGAGTTGAAAACCCATGGACATACCTCTAGTGACCTACTGGAGGAAAGAGGATTCCACTTCACACGAGGAAGTGGATGATATTTTTTACCTGTAGTTGGTGGGTTCACTCATGTATATAGTGAAAAAATGACCATAAATGTGTTATGCAGTCAACCAATTGGGCCAAGCTATGGTTCGACCAACCAAATTATTTTTGAGGGAAATTAATCATGTTCTACAGTACCTCATAGTCACTAATTAGTTTGGACTATGGTACAAATGGATAGAGGGAGTGAATATATGTGGCTTCACAGATGCAGATTGGGGAGGGAATCCATCAGACCAGAGGAGAAGATGAGGATAAATTTTAAGTGTTGGGCTGCAGTGGTTTCTTAGGTTAGCAGAAGCAGAGTACATGATTTCAAATCAAGCAACATGTGAGGAGATATGGATGAGAAAGATTGTTGTAGGGTTATTTGGTCAAATGATGGATCCTATTGTGACTTACTATGATAATGAGAGTTGCATCACACTCTATGAAAATCATGCTTTTCACAATTGATCCAAGCATATAGATATCTAGTGTCACCATCTACGAGATTGTGTGTAGAGGAAGATCATGTTGTTGTAGTACATTCCAAGAGAGGAACAAGATGCATACATTTTAACAAAGGATTTTTCAAAGATAAAATTTGAGTTCCATAGAAGCAGGATTTAGGTGGAAGATAATACATTTCTTGTAGAGAGGGAGTGTTGAAAATGCAACAAGAAAATCTCATTTTGACCTTTCCTTGTTCAAAATAGAGAAAAATAGAATTTCCACATCAATAGAATAGTGGAGGTAGTTAACTGAGGTGACATGGAAATTTTCACTCAGTTAACTCAGTAAATTCGAGTTGGGGAATCTTGAGTTTAGTTGAATATGATTGATTTATAATTTCTAACAATATATTTCAGTTAAGTTGAGTTATTGTCAATTAAACTAGTTCCAACAATTGGATAAACTAGTGTAAGGTCAGGTTGTGCAGTGTAACTTCAATCACACTCAGTGGTAATCTAGTTAATTTATCGATCAATACAAAATAATTGTTGCATCAAGAGAATTTGAGTTACCCAATTGGGATGAATATTCCAAGGCAGTGTACTGTAAATTGTAGACTAGTCTCGTGTGTACAGGTGGTGCATGAAGTCAGAGAATGGGTCTACACGAATTAGGCAATCCAATTGAGCAATTTCCATTAAAAAAAGGGTGCTCTTTCCTCAAGGAACATCTCAAGGAAATAACAAAAAAATGGCTAAGTATTGGTCAGGTTTAGTCAGTTAGGTAGAGAGATAGACTATACACTTGTAGGTTGTGCTCAGGCTTGAGAAAGCATTGTATTTCATATCTATTATTTGAATAATGTAATACAAATAGTATGGGTTTTTTAGTAATTTTTTCCCCGAGATACATATTTGTGAAATTTTTATGTTTCTTTTTTAATGTTAATGTTATGTGTTCTCAATCATGAATTAGCTTCTGCAAATCAGTAGAGTAGCTTCCAGTCTTGTGATTTAGTAAATTTCACAAGCGGTTTAGAATCTACACATTAATTTATACAGAATTTATTCTTCCATCCAACATTGAGGCTAAAATATTAGTGGTTGTTTTTACCAACCTTGGATCACATCCTAACTAATAAGTATCTCATACAAATGAAAGAAAACCTCATGATGTCTAGCTCCTCTAAGTTTTCACATTTTCTTGTCTTGGTGAAATTATGCTTTTTTGTTTCTTAAATACATTTTTGAATGCATATATGGATTCATCTCCATAAAAAACCCATGGAGCACTCATATTATGAGTATTGTAGCGATCAAAATTTTGCTTCCAACAAATTTTCAAGTAAAGTTAATTGGAAATATGCCCCCAAAAATCCAAAACATACAATTTTTAGACTATAGCCCCAATTCTTCCTTCTAATAGGCTCAAAATAATGACACACCCAAAAATATATGTGTCTGGGTGGTTGATCATTCTTCCATCCAATAATGTTGTTACAATCCTAGTGGCAGTTTACCCCAACCTAGTCTCAACTTATCTAGTTTTACAAAAAGAGAAAAGAAAAAGAGAAGTGGTCCAAAAAAATAAAAATAAAAACTTTTCTAAGGGATAAATAGTTATTCCATCCAACATTCTAGTTACATTGTTACCCCAACCTAGTCTCAACTTATCTAGTTTTACAAAAAAGTGAAAAGAAAAAGAGAAGTGGTCCAGAAAAATAAAAACAAAAACTTTTCTAAGCGATAAATAGTTATTCCATCCAACATTCTAGTTACATTGTTACAATCCTAATGGCAACTGACATCTTATAGACTCAACATATGTGATACAACCAAAAATAAATGAATTAAAAAATATATAGTTAAGATAAATAAAAGAAAAACATTTTTAAAAAAGACAATTTTCTTAAGATTTTCTTTCCAAAATTAAAATTGATGTAAGCCTAGATTCAACTTTGCTTGGTAAAAAAACATCAGAGAAATGAACAAACATTTTTACTTAACCAAAAAAAATCTCATTTTCAAAAAAATATTATTATATTAAGTAATAAATCTAATTACCATTTATTACTTGAACCTTTTCTATCTTTTTATCTATTCACCTTAATATTGTGCATTTTATCTTCGATCCATTCACTTTAATATTGTGCATTTTAAATTTGAGATCAAAAAATAAAAATAAATCATACCAAATTTTCCAACAAATTATTATACCACATTGATTTAAAATAAACGATAATATTCATACTCAATATCACTCCCAAAGCCTTCAACCAGAACTCAAAAACATTTATATAACACTTTCACCTAGCATTGATGTAAAACCCATTTGTGTGAAAGTGATAAACATGATTCTTTGTGATAAAAGACAAATTAGCAGTGAGTAACTCTGAGTTGGTGCCACTTTGACATGCGTAGGCCTACGCATGTCAAAGTGGCACCAACTCAGAGTGATTTGCCACTTTGACATGCGTAGGCCTACGCATGTCAAAGTGGCACCAACTCAGAGTTACTCACTGCTAATTTGTATTTTATCACAAAGAATCATGTTTATCACTTTCACACAATTGGGTTTTACATCAATGCTAGGTGAAAGTGTTGTATAAATTCCTATACTTCAGTATAAGGATAAATTTAAGATGAATATGATTTTGAGTATATCCTTATATTTCAGTGTTCTGCAACTTTTGTTGTAGTTTTTCATAGTTGGGTTTTGACTCACCATTTCTTGCATCAACACTTCTATTAAAATTTTTCATACTACTTCCAACATGATTGAATATTTGATGAGCATTCCTACTCAAAGTATTTGCAATATTATTCATATGTTTGATTTCTATGTCAAACTTACTAAGGAAATACAACCACCTAGCTTGTATAGTATTTAAATCAAGTTGTGTGAAAAATTATTTTAAGATTATGTGATCTGTCATCAACACAAACTTCTTTCCTAATAGATAATGTCTCTCATCTTCCAAGCATGTATTACATCAGCTAACTCTAAGTCATATACAGTATAATTATATTCATTTTTCTTTGATTCATATGTTATGAAAGAGTGTTATTGTAATCATAATCCTCCTGACCCTTCTGTCCACACATCTATACATATTAAAAATTCTTTGTTTGGATTGGTAATATTTAAAATAGGAGTAATTGTTAGTTTAAGTTTTAACTTTTCAAAACTATGTTGACATTTTGCTGTCCATTCAAACTTCACTCCTTTTTTTTATACCGATGTAATAGGATAAGGTAAGGCTAAAAATACTTCTACAAATATCTTCTAGTATCCAGCAATACCCATGAATGATCTGGTAACTGGAACATCATTAGGCACCGACCAATCCAGGATAGCTTGTATCTTCTCTGGGTCTACTGCCAAACCTTGCTCTGAAATTACATGACCCAAATACTAAATTTTATCCTTATAAAATTCATGTTTGCTAAGTTTGGCATATGACTTATGTTCTCTAACTGTTTGTAAGAAAATTTTGAGATGTTCTTTATGTTCTGCTTCATTCTTGGAGTATACCAGAAATTCATCAATAAACACCAAATTTTTTTTATCTAGATAATTACGTAAGACACTGTTGATTTAACCCATGAATGTAGCAGGTGCATTAGTCAAGCCCAAAATGTATAACAAAAAAATTATAGTTTCCATATCTTGTTCTGAATGCAGTCTTGTTGATGTCTTCATCTTTAATTCTTGATTGGTGATAGCCTGTTCTTAAACCAATGTTTGAAAACATAGTAGCTCCTCTCACTTGATCAAATAAGTCATCTATTTTGGGTAAGGATATATGTTCTTTATATTGAATTTATTCTATTGCCTATAGTCAATACACATTTTGAATGTACCATTTTTCTTTTTAACAACTAGTACAGGTGCTTCCTAAGGAGACACACTCGGTCTAATATAACCTCTTTCTAATAAATCTTATAGTTGTAGTTTTAATTCTAACAACTCAGGAGTACTCATTTGGTAAGGTGTTCTAGGGACAGTTGTAGCTCCAGGTACAAATTCAATTGAAAAGTCAATTTCTCTTTTAGGCGGTAATTGAGGAATTTCATCTCGAAACACAACCTTGAATTCTCTAATTACTGTTAATTTTTCTATAGTTCATTCTTTAGTTCGTTGCTCCAACTCTTCCACTTGTACGACATACACTTGACATCCTTTCCTTGTTGTTCCCTTTAACTATATTGTTGAAATCTGTCTAATTGAAATTGGTTGGGCTTTTCCTTTTACTATCACTCATTTTCCCTCACCATATATACATTGTACTGTTGTATCTAAGCAATTGACTATTGCTTTCTATTTTTCTAACAAGTCCATTGCCATTGATACATCATAGGAACCTAGAGGAAAAATTTTAAAATTCAATTCAATTTCACACCCCTTTAAATTTACAACAATCTCTTGTAATTTATGGATCACTTTTCCTTTTGTTTCAATATCTAACTAAAATAACCATGTTTGCTTCATTTTTGTTTATAATTTACTGCTATTTGTAGACTTACTTAACCAAATTTGGTTCCTAGATTTATTAACTCAGCAAAAATTTGTTCATAATTCATACCTTCAACTTTTATTATGATTGATTGGTACTCAGCCTGTCGATTTACTAAGGCATTGCTGATCCTTGAAATATGTCGATCCTTGTCTTTTACTTTCTCTCGAACCGCTTAATTGTTTTGAATTGTTCTGTGTGGACAGTCCTGTGAGATTCCCCAACACCTAAACACTTTAATGGTTCTTTTGTTCTCTTGCTTTATCATCATTCTACTTTCTTCCTACCCCAGTTGGCTTGACCATGCAGTTGGTAGGTTTCTAATTTTTATTTTTCACATTATTTTCATTTATTATAATTGAAGGTGTTTTACTAAGTTTAGGAGCCAAGATTCCTCATCCTTCTCATTTTTATTTTGTAATTAAGTCTATTTGGTTTCCCACCCTTAGACTCTTGAGAGTTGGTTTCAAATTTTTTTCTTGTTAGTGTATGGTTCTAAATTTTGGTACTATACCGTGGGTTAATTACTCATTACAAGCTTGCACCAATTGTTCATGGCCTTTAGTCACACCATTTCATATTGCATATTTTTAACATGTCCATTCCTTGAAAAATTTTCTCCTTTGGATCTGGTGGTATTTATCCACCCATTGGATCTGGTGGTGTCCCTCCACCCCCCAGTTCCACATACGATATTACTTCGTTATTCACTATAAGTGCTATGATTTCTTCACTCTGAATCATCTGCTTTACCTGGATTTAGTATTTAAATTTCTGCAAACAAAATAATTTCTTATTTTCACAGTAGAATATTTTTCTGTGTTGGGACACATATGCCCAGAGTTCCCGCTTATTTCCTCTTTCTTCCAAGGTCTTCACTTTCGTGACTAGACCTTGAGGTTAATTCCTTAATAATTGTCTCCTACTCTTTGCTGGCTTGTAATAATCATTCATTGTTGGTTTTCATATGAACTAATTCTTGCTTCATCTACCTGAACATATCCGTCAACTGAACATTTTGATCTGGTGTATTTCCCTCACCACCCAGATCTACGTATATGCTTCATCGCTCATAATGACAACTGTACTTTTGTGCACTAAATCACTATATAGAGACTTTTAAATTAGTGCAAAAGTTTTTCAATTTAATTAAATTTACAGCATCAAAATTTTGGATTTTTAATTTCCTCTGTGAGGACACATATATGCCCAGTGATTCAACATGGCCTTTGATACCATACTCTACTTTCCACTAATTTTTTTCTTTTTCTTTTTATATCATATTTAAGAAACTGTCGTCAAGTACATTAAGGTAGTTTATCCCTTAGTGGTACACTCTTTCATTACTTCACCCTTATTGCTATTTACTTCACTTTTATTATGCATAAATCTACCTTAGTTTATATTATCAACTACCAGTAGTTGATAACTATACCTTTGTATTAAAGTAAGGTTAAGGTTCAAAATTTTCTAGTAACTTACTAATGCAATTATTATCCTAAATTACATGTGTGAAAATTTACTTCTTATATTTGATCCATTATGAATTTGGAATGAGTTATACCTTATTCCAAATCTACTAACCCCAACTTTATACTTCACTTTATAAGATAAATATTTTATAGCTTTTATAATTCTATAACTTATATCAATTTATCATTCGAAACATGTGGAATTTATATTAATATATATGCTATTGAATGGGATTGATTTAATTGTACACAACCACTAATGTATGTAACGTATTATTGCATCCAGTCCTAAGCTAGGATGGAATTACATCTTTTTTTTATTGGTCTTGCCATGAATTAACCCAACACTAGTTCACGTAACGACACGTATTTAGGCAAGTGGGATTTGATATGGCTATCCGTAGTATTTTGAAGTGAGATGCTTTTAATTTTTTATCCTCTCGGTATTGTATCATTTATGAGTTTTAATTTGTTGATTAATGCCATCATATGGCTCTGGATACCTTTATCTCATCTGCTAGATTTATTCCATTAGCTTTCATCCATGCCACGTGGATGGTTATGATTGAATCGTATTGTTGTTTTGGATTAACTCTTAGTCTAGACCCTATCTTCTTCTTTTTTTTATTATCATTTTGGCACTATGTTTCTTTCGCTCTAGTTCTTCCTCAAACCCTCGTCTTGAATAAATCCATGTCGTTGATTCATCATTACCAGAATCAAGACACAAACCTTCCAGTTGCTAATAATAAGGTTTCATGCTCATTTCATTTACCTTTTCCTTAGGTAACTAACATTTTCTACAATTTATTTTTGTTTGACTTAGTTTGATTCACATTCGAATTCGTTTTATCAGCACCTTTTTGTTTTGTTTCAGGGATTACGTTGGATGAGAGACATTCATTATCCTTCAAAGTCTAGGCAATTCGTGAGCTAATGTATATGAGGTAATAATTTCACTCATTTACCCAATTGATTTGAGATTATTGAAATTTCGTGTTTTTATAAATATCTTGCGGTTACCTTTGGCATCGTTTCTCTTTCATAGAATTTTGATGTATTACATATATATTAATTTATCTCTACAACTTCGTTCGTCATTAATTTCAGTTTATTCATTTTTTTTATTCTCTGTAACTAATATATTTCTTTTCATTTTGATTGCAGGTTTTTTGTTTTTATCTGAGGTGAGGAGCTACCCTTAATTAACGTTTTGGCCAACATCGAGGTAAGAGGTTTTGGCCCTTTCCCAAAACATATGGGGAGTTATTTCCTTTCATAATTCCTATACTCACCATACCTATAGTATAGTTAACTCATTCTCATTTTCTACTCGTACAGGAATTTGATATAATTATTCTACCTCTTACTAAATTTACCTCTGTAATTTTAATAATACCTTTGTTCTGTGTTATTTTAGCCGTGAATTAAGTACAGAATTGATCTAATTATCCCACCATAGTCTCTGTAATTACATGTTTGATTCCTCTATTCCTCTAGAATTTCTTCATGTGTAGATGAACATGACTCTTCACATTAATTTAGTGAATTTAAACTTAATTCTGAGTTATTTCCACAAGGATAACTTGACATCGTTTTGTTATTTTACAATTTGGGGTTTTTCCTAGTGAATATAACACTTCGTTATATAAAATATATTTTTACCCAAATTCAATCTGAGGATTTTGCGTTGAGACTTTCATTAGTTTGGCATTCAATTTCTAGGAATTTGAATATAATTCCCCATTTGTGACTGAACTGAAGTTAACTTGTATAAATCCTTATATCTTTTAGATGCTCAATTTACCCACAGAAATTCGATTTCCTGAGTTGACTCGGAACTACTTTTTTCCTGACGAGGACTTTCAAATTTTGTTTGTTTTTTCGAATTTCTCAAACAGTCTCAGGTTCAGGAATTTTTCTTTCATTTTAATTTATTCTAAATGAAATTAACACATTGGTATTACAGATTGATAATCTGTATGAATTTCTCATAAATATGTTTATATATTTAATTGCAAAGAATAGGACTCTTTGACATTTATCAATTTAGTAAATTCATACTATGCGTGTGAACAATTATTTTTACACAGTTCTTCAAAGTTTTTCAAGCACTTTTTCGACGCTATTTCAGGTAATCACTTTCCTTCTAGTTGTATTAATTTCCTTTTCTCTTATGTTCTTCTTGTTCTCGCACTTAATCGTTTTCTTCATTTTTATATATAGGTTTACTATCTCAGTATGTAACGAACAGTAAGGTAATTTTTTCCTATTTAATTACCAATGTCACTTATTTGTATTCATTACTTTACTTGAATTTAGAGACATTTATTAATTCATTTTTAAATTTTATATGCAGGTACTCCTTTTCTTTTCCTGCTCATTTATACAGCTAATTTATAATTCTATAAGTCATTCATTGACAATAAACTTTGATTACATCTTCACAGGCTGGCCCATAGTTCTTTAAGGGCTTCCTCCTCTTGTATTCAGAACAAATTTCAAATGGATAATTTGATTGTAACCATGGGATTGAATCCCGGACTCTATCTATGACAACATTTATTTGACATTTATGTATATATCAATTTCCAAACTTAATTGGTTTTAGTGTAATGCAATCTACTTTATTTTCAAAGAGTTAAGCTCTTTTTTTATTTTTCTACATGTTCTAGGTTCTTTTAAATACAACAGAATCTATAACTTACAAGTAATAGAAGTTTATGATACTATGTAACAATACAGAAAATATAATTTACCATATATATTTATACATAAACCATCATTCTTTAGATATTATCATAATAACATAATATTAATACAAAATTAAATAAATTGTGCATACCAATTATGGTAAGACTATTTTCCACCCAATCTTGAGCTTTCTCTCCACAGCTCACCTCGAGCAGAGACCAATTCCTTCAAGGTGTATAAAACCTCTTGTCTACCCAGGAAAAAATTATTTAATCCTGCTTTCCCTTAGCATGTTTCCATAAGTGCATCTAGTTAAATTAGGATGTTGTTTTCCTTTTTGCCTAGGTTTCATTTTGTTTTTTCCATTAAAGTACTTTAAAACTAGCTTTTTCCTCTTTCTAGTTTTGTTTCACCTCTTCTCAATAATTTTCCACTTTATTGAGAGATATTTTAGATTTTTATCTCCAATCTAATATTTTTAATTTATTTTATTTTCTCCAAGGATTTTTGGAAAATATGGGAAAGTCTTTGGATTCTTATCCATCCTCATGGATAAGGAACCCTGGTCTCCATTTACTCTAGTCTTTGCACAATAATGAAATTTCACATTTATTTAATTCAACCTTAATTTATGTCCACATATAATTTTCCTATAGGTCCATTTAACCTTTATAATTCTCAGTTGTCTAAAATAAAACCAGAAAAAAGGGATATTACAATGGGACATTTTTTCCAAGCTAAATGTTGGGAAAATAATTCCTAGTTGGTGTTAATTTCAGTTATTATGGCTAAAGGAAATTAGGAAAGAAAATGGCTAAGGAATTAAAGAGGAAAAAAGTATTTTTGGTACATTTATTTATGAAAATAATGGAAAACAGTAGAAAATGAACGTGAAAGGTTATAGGCCTCATGTGAGGAGGAAAATGAAGAAAACAAAGGCCTCATTGATAAAAAGGCTTATGAGGATTAGTTGGAAACTTTTTTCTCACACTTACGGCTCTCTTTCTATTCTCTCTCTCATACTCTTGGACACTTGGAGTTTCTTGGAGAATTTTGGCATTAGACCAAGAAATGCAAGAAACCAGGAAGAATGTGGAAGGAAGAAAGGAGGAACATGAATCAAGCAGCTACATCAAGATTCTTGGCAGGTATCAATTTTCATGTGTTTTTTCCTTGATATATCTATAATGGATGGTATTTTGTTATGAAACCAGCTCCAGAAATAGAAGAAAAGAGATATCAATGCCTTAGTAATAAACCACTTCGAGGGGGCAACCTCCTTTACATTACATAAATGAACAATTCTTGAATGATACAAATGAAAAAACCTCCTTTCTATATATAGGATTCCATGGGGTCATAATATAATCCTAGCTGACCTAAGATAACAATGTAAGCGAACAATAATAAAAATATGGGGGCTATAAGGGTACAACAATAAAAATAAGGGGGCTACACTAACAAAAATAAGGGGATAGACTAGTATTATTGGGACCTAACATGCCGCTCTCCATCAAACAAGGGCGCCTCAATGCTTCTACTCCAATTGATCGATCTGGTAGTTTTCGAGTTCTTGTTTCTGTGATTGCTTTAGAACATCTTTCACTATGATGTTGATCTTCCTGTTGTTTCATTCGATTCTTCACCAACGTTAGCTTATCCTTTGAGAGTTGGAGAACCTATTTTTGATGCTCGATGTGATATTACACTACTTTATCATCCATATTATCTTTCATTGGATGCATCTAAGCATCCAAATTAGCCTCCATTGTTTCTTTTAAACCATCTATGTCATCTTTGATTTATCTTTGTAAGACCGGAATTTGTTTCACTTGGTACCGTAATTTTGATATCTCATACTGCAATTCTTCCTCTTCATGCATCATAGTATAGATTTTTGAGGGCTTAATGGGTGTGTAATTATTTTTGGGAGGAATTATAGAACTCAATACTGATAGAAATTCTTCAATATGCCCTTGGAATCACTTCAAACTGTTTTTTCAAGCACACTTTATGCAATTTAAAAAAAAAAAATACACAATTTTTTCTTACTTTTGAATAAATCGATATTGAAACTGAATTATCTCTATGATTTTGTATCTTCAATATCTAAAATTAGTTCTTGTAGTATCCCTCTAAATATTATTTCCAATGCCACTAGTGTGACCTAATTTGGATGCCTCAAGGAAAGTTATGCCCAATCTCCCAGAATGACTTAATTACGGACTATTTCAATAGAGAAAACTTGTATGGAGTACCACGTGTCATTGTTTTGTCCTTCAGCTCTGAAATTGAGACATAGAAAACTACAATCCGTATAATTACTGCCACTTTTTACAGAATTCAAATATGATGCTCATAGATAGAATTATTATGGTTTTCCCATGGTCGCCTCTTTGGGATGACATTCGGGAGCCTGAAAAAACCATAAATTCCACAAATAATATCTCCGAAAATATTGTGAACCAAGATCTGAAACTTTTACATGATGACATGTTTAGGTGAAATTCGGGAGCCTTAACAAACCCTAACTTCGACAAATCATATCTCCAAAAATAGTGCAAACGAATTGAAATTTTTACATCACCTTCCTCATGATTTCAGCTTTGCTCTGTAAAATTTTTAGCTTTTGAACATTTGTAGAAAAAAATTATAGCAAAAATTCCACGATGACATGTTTGGAGCAGCGAAACCATAAAATCCAAAGCTCTGATACCAAAGGTTATGAAACCAGCTCCAAAAATAGAAGAAAAGAGAGACCAATGCCTTACGAATAAGCCACTTCGAGTGGGAAACCTCCTTTACATTACATAAATGAAAAATTCTAGGATGATAAAAATGACAAAACCTCCTTTCTATATATAGGAGTCCATGGGGTCATAATATAATCCTAGCCAGCCTAACAATAATCCTAGTGGGTGTTCATTTTGGTTATTATGGATAAAGGAAATTAGGCAAGGTAATGGCTAAGGCATTAAAGCGGCAAAAAGTATTTTTGGCACATTTATTTATGAAAATAATGGAAAACAGGAGAAAATTAAGGTGAAAGGTTATAACCTTCACGTGAGGAGGAAAATGAAGAAAAAAAAGGCCTCATTGATAAAAAGGGTTATAAGGATCAGTTGGAAAGTTTTTTCTCACACTTGTGGCTTTCTTTCTATTCTCTCTCTCATACTCTTGGACACTTGGAGTTTCTTGAAGAATTTTGGCATTGGATCAAGAAATGCAAGAAAGCAGAAAGAAGGAGGAAGAAAGCAAGGAGGAACATGAATCAAGCAGTTACATAGAGATTCTTGGTAGGTATCAATTTACATGTGTGTTTTACTTGATAGATCTAGAATGCATGGTATTTTGTAATGAAACCAGCTCCAAAAATAGAATAAAAGAGAGATCAACGCCTTAGGAATAAGCGACTTCAAGGAGGCAACCTCCTTTTACATAAATGAATAATTTTTGGATGATACAAATGAAAAAACCTTTTTTTATATATAGGATTCCATGGGGTCATAATATAAGCCTAGCCGACCTAACAATAACAATGTAAGGGAACAATAATAAAAATATGAGGGCTATAGGGGTACAATAATAACAATAAGGGGGCTACACTAAAATCAATAAGGGGATACACTAGTATTATAGGGACCTAACATATTTCAAGGGGTTTTTTTCTCTCATGGCATGGTTTTTGCCAGGTATGCCAACATTTTTTACACTAGACTTTCAATTTTTATATAACTTTGATGAGATGGATTTCTCATACTTCGGTTGAGATAGATTTTCAAATGGATTCGAAGTTGTCAAGTGGATATCCAAAATGACAAAAACATGGCCTAGTTGTCCCTAAATCGGATTTTGGATCACGATAAAGCCACTGGCCAAGTAACCCCTGAATGATACTGTGGGTTGCGGCAAAGCCAAATTATGTGCCTTGGTGGGCATAGGAATCCTTGCCAATGAATGGCGGGATATACAATAAATATAAGAGGTGGATTGATGTCTCTTAGGCCTAGTAGTATTGATATAGGATGTACCGTAAAGCCTGGATAGTGGGTCTCGGTGTAGGGCCTAGTGATCCCTGGATCAGACTGTGGATTACAGTAAAGCCTGAGAGACTAGGAGGAACTGAAATTCCTCACGGTGTAGGTGGAGAACTCTAGTATCATTCAATGTGACTTTTTGGTTATTTTTGGTTGGTTATGAGTCCCACATTCATGCTTGGAATATGGCATGAGGGTGATTGGCTGAAGAGAGATTTGGATCAGCCAATCTACGATCAAGTGGAACATTGAAATCTCATCTCTGGTTGGTTTTTATATTCATTAATGACAATCTCATACCTTTGGTATTTAATGTATAAATGAATTGGTTTATATGTGTATTTTATTGTTGTTACATCTATGATATTTATGTTGTTATTATGCTAGTTAGAATCATGTATTTTGACAGTGGTAATGTATGTCTCTCTCCATATTTTTATTTGTAAATCAATGCACAATGTATCTATGGTAAAATATATTGTATTGTAGCTAATGATGTAAGGGAGTCATGCTTATTACCAATTCTCAGATAATTATGAGACCCCTATGTGCAAATCTGTTGTTGACAATTTTAGTTTCAATGTTTGTTACAAGTTTAAAAAAATATCTATCATGGCTAGGAGGGTTCCAGATGAGTTCTTACTGATGTGATTGCTTCCATATATTTGTCATGTTATTAATTATAATCTTTGAGCTTTTCATGAATTTCTGGGCATAACATTAGGTTTTGGGCCTAAGAAGGTTGCTCAAATGCCCGAGACGCTGGCACAAAACTAAGGAATTGAATCCTTGGATGTTCTCATGCAATGTCATGCCTTCGTCTATAGCCTCCTGGATGATGGCTTGCAAGCCTGTGCCTACTTCTATGGCTACAAGAGGTCAAAAGGTCAGTGTGACCCATGGGTAAAAGTTCTGAATGGTTGGGTTACTTATTGAGGGTTTTTTTGTTGTTGTAAAAGGTATGTATGTTGTGTTTATGTTAGTTCCACTTCCTTAAGGTCACGTAGGAGGTTGAATCTCATTATAGTAGCCTCTCATCACATGTTTACCTTGGTTGGTTGGTTACTTGGGTATATGTCCGAAGAGAGTGTTACAAAGTCATATTAGAGCATGGTTCAACTCATGGATTGGATCGGTGGTGTGTTGGTCATGTTTTTATATTGGTTGCATATGTGTTTCTCATACCTATGGTGTATGTGGTTGTTTCATTCATGTTGTGTTGGCCATGGTGCCAGTGATGTTGCCATGGAAGTGATGATGGTGTTGTTGTCCACATGTTGTCATGATTTTATGACTGGTTACGTGTTGTTCATGCTTGTATATTGTTTGTCCACACATTTTTACATATTGTTACATATTTTACATGCATTTCTTGCTTATGATAGGGTTACATATTGGCCATGCTTCATTGTTATCCATGTATGGTTTATTATGTGATGTCATATTTTTAACATGCATTGGTCATTCATGATTGGTTATACATGTCAAGTAGGCTCATATAGTCAAGTTTTCATTGTTTTGACTATTTTTGTTCTGCATAAGGTCATTTTATGCAATTAGGTCATTGTTGAGTCTCAAAATTGTCTTCCATCTTCATCCATATTTCCATCATTTCATAGTTGTTTCGCCTCATTTAATAACTATCTAGCCTGAAATCCTACATCAAGTAACCATCTTCAAGATCATATGGGTTGGAGTAATCATTTTCCAAAGTTATTTATTTTATGCATTTTAAAGTGAATTTATGATTAAAAACTAGGAAATTAACATGGGTTCATATACATATATATGTATGATGAGTTTTCTGACATGTGTAGGCTTATTTTGGGGTTCTAGAAGGGTCTTACTTGGCCACCCAAGCAGAAATTCTAATTTCAACTCAAGTAGTGGACCATATTACATTGAGAAAGATCATGGAGATCTTGATCTATCATGGGATTTGTATCTAGTATTTAGGGATAAGTTGAGACAAGTATGGATCGAGTGTATATTTAAGGGATTTACATTTATTGATAAGATATCCCTAATTCATGTATAAATAAGAGTAGCATCCTTCAAAGGAAGATAAAAAGTTGTTAATTACTCATTAGAATAAGGTCCATGATTTTTCATTCAACATGAGTAATATCATTTTCTTCAAATCATGAGTTATGAGTGTTGTTTGATTCTTAAGATGTGACAGTTGTTCATGTGTTGTCATTGAGGAATAGACAGATCCCCATCAACCAAAATTTGCATAAATATGTAACATAGTTTGATTTCTATTATTTCATTTCATGGAAGTGTGCATTACTTTCTGCAAGTATGATTTACTTTCCACAAGTGTGATTTCATTTCCTATATTCAATTTGATTGTCATTAAAATAATTGTTTAATAGCTATCTTAGTTTGCTTTCTTGACAACTAAATCACTAGTTGTTATTTACTACTTTCTATAGTAGTTTACTACTTTCTAGATTATCATAGTTTACTTCTAATATATTTGCACTTTAGTTATCATTAAATTTCTTTTTTACTAGTTCTCATAGTTTTCTTTCTTGATAACGAAATAAATAGTTATTCTAGGTTTACCTGATTTCTATATTATCATAGTTTTCTTCTAATATATTTGACTTTAGTTATCATTAAATTGTTTGTTTACTAGTTCTGATAGTTTGTTTGCTTGATAACTAAATCAATAGTTGTTATAGGTTTTCCTGCTTTCTAGATTTTCATAATTTTCTTCTTATATTTGTTCAAAGATTAGTTTATAACTTTTTAGAAAGGCCATGGCATTCATTCATTCCACCCTTAGAATATAACTTCCACACTTAGAATCTAATTCAGTTTTCTTGCATGTGATTTCTTTTTCATTTTTCTTTAGTTATATTTGTAACATGAATTTCCCTTCTTTCTTTCCATCCTAAAAAAACTTTATACAATAGTTTCATCTGAGGTCCCATATATTTTGGTTTGCTTCTAATTTTACGAAACCCCCATGTTGACAAATTAAATAATAGGGATATAACATACAATTAAATCACCCTACATTTTGGCGTCGTTGTTGGGGAAGTAAACTTTGATGTAACTAAGTTAGGAGGATAATTTAAGAAGCATTTTTCATGGGTTAACTGAATCTAAGAATTTTAATTTAAGTTTATTTTTCATTTTCATATAGAAAACATAGAAATAAAAACATCCAGAAATCAAAAAACCCCATTCACTAAAAAACAAAAATATAAAAAAACGCAATAAGAATCCAATTGCAAAAATAAGATATGAAGAGATTTATGCTATGACAGTTGAAGAAGATAAAAAACCTAAATATCATATTCAAATTTGGTCTCAAATAGTCATTACACTACAATTTTTAACATCAAATGCTCATGGTCATGTCCAAGAATTCACTAGGGTTTAATTTTCAAACTTGGATATGAGTTTAATCATGATCTTGTTACGTAGATAGATGCATTGGAAATTATCTTATACTTAAGAGAATATTTCATTTCCTTTTCAATAGAATAGGAATAACAAATAAAAACATTTTTTTTGTGATTTTTAGGATAAAATTGTAATTTTGTGGTGCAGTAAGCATTAGCCATTTACTAACCCTTGGCAAAAAAAATTGCAATAAAACAAACGATTTTGAACAAGGAGCACAAGAAGATATTAAAGAGAAATAATTTCTCGTGTGAGATCAATTCTTTTCATTTTATTTTAGGAATCCAAACTTTAAAAAAATCGATTAATGAAAATCTCGAGTATGCTCTCCTGTTGCGCTTTGTGTGATTTGGAGGATCAGAAAAGCACTTTTATGTTAGTATAAAAAAAAATTAAACAAATAAATAAAGAGAATAAAACTTGTATTTAGCTACAAAATTCATGTTGTAACATCTCCATTTCGACATGATTTTTTTTTAAATATAGTACTAACACATTTTTCCTCATACAGACATGTTCATAATTGTTAATTTCTCACATGCCTCCACTTATATTACTATAAAATATATTTAGTTCAAACTTACTCTAATAATTTGAATAGTCAATTACCGTATAGGAACTTTAACGAAGTACTAATTTATAGGACTTTTCCTTGTCTATGAATTTACAGTTGCTTGACCTTTACAAGCTACACGTAGACTTATAGGTTCTCATGAAATTTACATCCCCCTAATATAATTATAAACATAATTGACATAACCAAGGATTTTCTCCACTTTTAAATCCTATACATTTATCTACCATATAGGATATATATATATATATATATATATATATATATATATATATATATATAGTTTTCATTAAAATAATTAGTATACTCTAAACTACCCTTGACGAAGTTCACGTTCTAACTTAGGGTTAAACCCTTTATAAGCTTCTTAACACAATATCCTTCAAATGCATTTTCATAAATTTATACCTTATTATAATTGATTCCCAATAAATCTTTATATTTACCTTTTGATTATTAAACCGAACTCGTGCTTATAAGACCTATTGACTTTAATTGTGAAATATTACCAACGTGGATTTCAACTCTTCCAACGTGGCTTATTGACAAGTCCATCATCACTGTACATTTAAGTAATGTACCCTATATGAAATTGGTTTGGTTTTCACGATATCTCATTCATTAATAGATTAGTCAATCTATTATGTCATTTTTGTACTTTGGGATAAGATATTTTCTCCATTTAACTGATATTGTACTCGTCGCGTGACACTTGATACAAAATAATTGTAACACAAATATGTTGGGATATGTATACATTAATGTTAATGTACTGAATGATTGGTCACATATGTAACCCATTGAGACGTGCAGAAAATCATCGTGTTCCAAATTTTTGACACATGGATGGTTCTGATCGAGTTTAGATTAGGTTTTGATGGATCCATAAGAGCCACAATTTGAACTATGTTTCATTGCTAGTTATCATTTTTTCCAGATGCCTTCCAACCAGCGTCATTTCACCTTTCGATTTTTTTGTCTCAGTTTTCTATAACTCGTATGGTTGTGGGAAATATGAATGGTGATGGTGTACTGAAGAGGCTCTACGCTACATGTCGAGGCTTCCTTCTTCAATTATCTAGGTAGACGTATACCTCCTGTGACCTTTTCCCCTCTTTACTGTCATGGAATGATTTTGAATCAATCTCTAAAATTTCTTAGTTTAGCTTCTTCTAAATATTCTTTATGTCTATGCCAGGTCGAAATGACTATGCATGTTTACTTCTAAACCAATATATTGGTAAGAAAAATTAACTTCCCTCGGAATTTCACGTCTACCTACACGTCCAATTTCAATTTCTTTGAACTCTTTTATTTCATTTTACGGACGTTTTGGAAAATGAATGGACTGTATCCATTCGAATATGACTACTGCAAGCATTTCATGGTATTGTGTCATATTGTGTCTCTGTTTCTTTTTGTTTTTACAATTTTAATTATGTTATTAGCTCACAGAGATTTCTTTGGGGTTTTAGTTAGTTTTTATTTTGTTTCAATACCCAGAGTTTTGAGTGACATATGCTTTACAAATTATTCAGAACAATTCCTGCATGCATTAATTTATCAGGAGGAAACGTCGTTTCCCTATTTTTTTTTATCTCGTTGTTCACTATTATTGGTATGACATTTACGTCCACCAGTATATGTTGTCATAGTGTTTGGTTAAAACACAAGAATGGCTAGCCAACTCTCCTCATTATTCCTTGGTGATTCATGTGATGGTCGTGACATTTAATTGGTAAGTTCGTGTATTATTAGTTATATGTATACTATTGATTTCTAGGTTGTATCGACCTTCAATAACCGAAATCTCAGCTTTTTTTCCAATTGAATACTTAATCGAATTTTTTCTTTTTATTATTGTCCACTTAAAATCCCTTACCTGGTTTCTTATCTCGAGATTCTTTGTTTTTCTTCCACAGAGATTCTCGCTAATCTTTTATTAAATTTATTTGTGTTCGGATTTCTTATCTCTGTTATACTCACAAAATTTCTCCATGTAATTACTCCTCAGGATATAATTTGGACAGCTTAGTGATGCGTATTAGTAAATTCTCATATTTCGTCTCTATCACCAAAATCTTGAAAATTGTTAGGGAAAGCTTTTATGGCCAGCATTTAATGTTAATTTCATTTTCGGGCATAGGTATAACGTGGTTACGCCATTTCATAAGGTATTTAACTAAATACTTTGGTATTTATATTCTATCTCTCATATATATATATATATATATATATATATATATATATATATATATATATATATATATATATATTGTTTCAATTATTACTTCTAAAAATTTGACTTTCGATTTCATCCTTTGCACGTATGCCTATACGTCACCTCCCTTTTAGACTTGGTATACTCCCAATGTTCCTTGTTACTGGTTTATAACACTTGGACTTGTGTTATCCAGGTGGGCCCAAATACTTATGGTTATTCTCATATGAAACTGCTGCATAATTTTTTCAGATAGCCTTTACCATTTTCCCTAAAGGAAAGGAGTGTCCTTTGCGTAAATTGTTTTTATGACTAGTTCTTGTTTAAACTGTATAATTTTAGAAATTAACACATTTATAAGGATGTACTATATGGAATGATCTCTTAAATTTTTTTGAATACCTACTGTATAAATTCTTTCTTTTCGAAGGAATTATTAATTCTATTCAGTTTAATGTTGCTTCCATATTTCATGCATCATTGCATGCAAACCGCAAATAATTCCTTTTCTATTTAGCAATCAACAATCAATGAAAACTTTTTCAGTACAGCATTATTGTATACAACATTTACTTTATTGTTCTGTATTTATTTTTTTGGCTATATACTCTAGAAACTCTTTTCCTTTCAATCAGAATACCATTGGAATTCCTACAGAATATGCTCTTTCCAAATATAATTTCACTTTCAGCTCTAGTGTAAGAATACAGTCTAAACATATGCATGTATATATTCTTTTGTCTAATAAGCTCTAGTTCATAATTTATCTTTATCAATATAGTACATAACTAATTTAAATATATAGTACAAAATTTCATTCACTATACAGTGCAAGACTTATTTAGCTATACAATGCGTACATTTATCATTTATGTATATTCATTTCTACTTAGAATGTGTTTCATAATAAAATATATAGTTTAGTAACATAATACTAGAACAATTATATTAATGAAATGTCAGTTTCGTGTGAGGTACCTAACCTCAAATATAAACCTTATAGTATGATTAGACATTCTAAGAGTTGGTCCTCTAAAAAGTTATGTTTGTACAACAACACATAACAAACTATTTTATTATAGTCAAATCTATTTAATGTACAGACCTCCAATTTTTTTTTCTAATTCATCTAACTTGCATAGCATAGACACATATCCAGAAGAAGAATTTCATATAGATCTAACTACTTTACTTTCTCTGTAACTCATAATAGAACCTAAAGTATAATTTAAAACAAATCAAATTAACTGTGGATACCACTTAAGGTAGACTAGGTTCCACCCAACATCAGAGTTTTTTCTCCAAAGCTCACCCCTGAGTAGAGACCAAATGCTCCAGTAATAGAAAACCCTTTGTCTATCTGGAATCAGCTTATTTAAGCTTGATTTCCCCTCAGCCTGCTTCCCTTAACCGCATCAAGTTAAATCAAGATGCTTCTTTCCTGTGTGCCTAGGCTTTCCTTTTGTTTCTTCCACAAAAGTACTTTTGAAGATAGGTTTTCCTCTTTCTAGCTTTATTCCACCTCTTCCTAGTAATTTCCTCTTTATTGGGGTACCTTTCTAGATTTTTATCTCCAATCTAATTTTAGTATTTAATTTATTTCCTCCAGGGATTTTTTGGGAAATCAGAAAGTCTTACAACCTTATCCATCCTCATGGATTTGGTTTCCAGAAATCTAATCATAATCTAGTTTTTTCACATTAATTTCCATTTTATTTTATTAACTTAAAATAATAAAATAAATCCACACAATTTTTTTCCATTGGGGTCCAATGTACCCTTTTGGACTTGTTCAAATTTCTAATAAAAGCATAGAAAACTGGGGATATTACATATTACCCCTCTAAAAACAAAAAACCATCCTCGGTGTTGTAAAGACAAAAATAAAATTCACTTTTCAAACAGTGATAGTTATTTGTCCTTCATATCTTCCTCTCACTCCCAAGTAACCTCTTCGAGTGCAAAGTGCCTCCACTGCACTTTCACCCTTGCTACTCTCCTGTTTCGGAGCTCAATTTCTTCCCCTGCCAAGATTTGAAGTGGCTCTGGAAGGAGTTCCCCTTCTAGTTCCACATGTATCACATTCCAATCAATAACATGAGAAGGATCATGCACATATTTTTTTAATAATGAAACATGAAATACATCGTAAACCTTAATGTGACTAGTTAAAGCCAACTTGTATGTAACTGGTCCAACTCTTTCCAGTACTTCAAAAGGTCCATAGTAGAGTGGCGCTAGTTTTTGACAGCTACCAGTGTGAAAAGTACTATTTTTAGGCTTAATATTTAGGTAAACATGATCACCCACATTGAATTCCCTGTGAATTCTCTTTTTATCTGCATAACATTTCTACCTCTCTTGTGTTGTTTTGATATTTTGCTGAATTTTCCTTACAATCCTTTCCATTTCCTACAAAGCATCAGGTCCAAGTATTAAATTACCCTCTGGTTGACTCCAACTTATAGGTGTATGGCACTTTCTACCATATAGTGTTTCAAAAGGACTCATCTTGATCAAAGCTTGGTAGCTATTGTTGTAGGAAAACTCTGCTATGTGTGGAAAGTCCTCCCACTTTGTTGTTCTGTCCATAACATACATTCTTAACATTTCTTCTAAAAACTGGTTTTTTATTTCAATTTGGCCATCATTTTGGGGGTGGTGTGCAATACTAAAATTAAATTTGGTACCCATTCCCCCAAACAGACTCCTCCAAAAAGCTTTTGTAAACTTTGCATCTCTATCTGATATGATCATCTTAGGAGTACCATGCAGTTTTATAATTTCTTTCATAAATATATTAGCTACTTGAGTTGTGCCAAAGGTAGATTGTATTGGTATAAGGTGTGAAGCGTCAGTCAAAGTGTCAAATACTACCATGATAGAGTCATGTTGATATTTAGTCCATGGTAAACCAGTAATAAAATCCATTGAAACGGTCTCCCATTTCCATTCTGGAATGGGTAAGGGATTCAACATTCCAACAGGATGTTGATGTTATACCTTCACCTGTTAACTTTCTATACATCTACCGAGGTAATTTGCCACATCCTTTTTCATACCAGGCCATAACAGGTTCTTTCTTAAAGCTGAAAGTAATTTCTAGTATCTGGGATGTCCAACATAGGGTCTCTTATGATACTCATCCATCATTTCTCTTTTTAAGGGGTTCACATTAGGAATGTATAACTAATCCTTATAATAAACCAAACCCCTCTATTTTGTGTATACCCCTTCAGCTCTTTTTTTAGAATTTGTTCCTGAAGTATTTCATATTTTTGGTCTTGTCTCATCACTTCTTATATCAATCCTTCAATATCAAAGTTGGAACTACTTCCAACATTACTCACGCTTTGCAAATAATTTCTTCTTAATGCATCTGCAATCTTGTTTTCCTTCCCCTTAATATGTTTGATCTCCATCTAAAACTCACTAAGGAAGGAAAACCATCTAGCTTTTCTAGCATTCAAATCAAGTTGTGTGAAGAAATACTTTAAACTGATGTGATCTATCATCAATATAATTTTTTCCCCTAAAAGTTAATGTCTCGACATCTTTAAAGCATGTATTACAACAACTAGTTATAAATCGTAAGCACTATAATTCTATTCATGTTTCTTGATTTTCCTTGATTCATAGGATATGACTGCATTTTATTGTAGTAGCACTCCTCCTAGTCCCTCTCCAAAAGCATCTATGCATGCTACAAATTCCTGATTTTGATCACCAATATTTAAAATATGTGTTGTTGTAATTTTAAGTTTTAACTGATCAAAACTATTTTGACATTTTTCAGTCCACTCAAACTTAACTCCTTTTCTCTGTAGAGATGTAATAGGGTAGGCTAAGGATGAAAATCTCTCTACAAATATCCTATAATATCCTGCGATTCCCATGAAGGATCTTACAGAAGAAACATCAGTAGGTACATGCCACTCCCTTATTTCTTGTATCTTTTTTGGGTCTATTTCTAATCCCTTCTTTGAAATTATATGACTCGAGTACTGAATTTTATCTTTAAAAAGTTCACAGTTGCTAAACTTAACATACAACTTATTTTCTCTGAGTTTTTGTAAAACAATTCTAAGATGTTCTTTATGCTCAGCTTCATTCTTAGAGTAAATAAGAATGTCGTCAATAAATACTAGTACAAATTTGTCCAAGTACTTATTTAAGACATTGTTCATTAAGCTCATAAAGGTAGAAGGTGCATTGGTCAACCCAAAAGGTAGGACCACAAACTCATAGTGTCAATATCTGGTTCTGAATGAAGTTTTATTTATGTGTTCATCTTTAATTCTTAGTTGATGGTAGCCTATCCTTAGATCAATTTTCTAAAAGATTTTTACTTCTCTAACTTGGTCAAATAGATCATCTATCCTAGGTAGAGGATATCTATTCTTGATTGTCATTTTATTCAATTGATGATAATCTATTCACATTCTGAAAATACTATATTTCTTTTTCACAAACAATACGGTGCTCTGCATGGGGATAAACTTGGTCTTATGTAACCTCTATCTAGCAACTCTTGTAGTTGCACCTTCAAATCCATTAGTTTCTAGGTACTCATTTTGTATGGGGCTCTAGAAACTTGTGTTGCTCCTGGTACTAAGTCAATTGAGAAGTCAATTTCTATTTTAGGGGGTAGTTGAGGAACTTCATCTAGAAACACATCCTTGAACTCTCAGATGACTGGTAATTTTTCTAAAATATCATCTCTAGGTTGTTGTCCTAGTTCTTCTACATGCACAGAGTACACTTGGCAACCTTTTCTTGCAATTATTTTCAATTGAAGTGTTGAAATTTGTCTCACAGATATGGGTTTGGGTTTTCCTTTCACTATCACTAGTTTTCCTTCACCATATATGGGTATGGTTTTGTCTAAACAATTCAACATGAGTTTATGTTTTTCTAGCTAATCCATTCCCACTAACATCATAGGACCCTAAGGGTAGAATATTCAAATTCAGTTCATTTTTATACCCATTCATATTTATTGCTACCTGGGGTAGTTTACGAGTCACTTTCCTTTTTGTCCCAATAGCTAATTGAACTAACCATGACTACTAAAATTTTTGTGATTCTAAATTGCATTTTTCTACCATTTGAGGACTTATATAACTTAAAGATGCACCTGGTTCTATTAAAACAGAAATAGGTTATTCAGCAATCATACCTTCTACTTCGACCAGAGTGGACTGGTGTACATTTTGATGATCTTCCAGGGCAACACTGATTTTGGGGATGTTTCTTGCCACATCATTTACAGTAGTTGCTTCTCTTAGAACTTGTATGATCTAAATGTTTCTGTGTGGAGAGTCTCTCAGTAAATGAGGTTCTCCACAACCGCAGCACTTTAGAGGTTCTCTCATTTTAACAATTCCTTCTCTCTTATTTTTTCCATTAATCTGTTAGGACCTTGTTTTGATTGAGTTGGGTTATTTTCCCTAGTTTTAGTGAACTTCTTCCTTTGTTGGTTTCTCCCAAAGTTCTTTAATTTAGCTAGTTTTGTTCTTTTTCCACTAGAGTCACCTTTATCTTTGTTCTGCCAATTCTTTGCTTGTTCATTTATGCCTTTGAACTACTGGTAACATAGTCTCGCTTTGCACACCACTTCATCCATGGTCTTGGGATTATCAAATTTTATCTTATCCTTGTATATATTAGGTAGGAAGTTTAAGAAGTGTTGTACCTTTGCCTTCTCTTCTCTTATATAAGGTACATAGTGAAGCAGTTTGGTGAATTTGGTTACAAACTCATCAATGGTAAGTTGTCCCAACCTAAGTTCATGAAACTCTTTTACATTATCATCATAATAACATTCATTCAGATATTTATGTTTAAATTTTATTTGGAAATCCTCCCAAGTGACATTTTTATCATCTATGACATGAACCATCTTGGTTTCTTCCCACCACAATGTAGCCTTTCCTTGTAATTGATAATAGCCAGCCTGGCTTACTTTCATATTCATAAACCTAAAAGTACTTTATCATGTTTATAAGTCAAGCTTCTACATCTTCCTCCTTCTCTCCATCATAGGAGGGAGGCTCGATTTTTCAGAATTCACCCTTTAATTTGTTATTCCTCCTAGACTGTTGTCTAGAGGCATCATTTTCCTCATACTCTTCTAACTGATTTACAATTCTCATCCTGTATTTTCTAGAACATTCACCTTCGTGACTTTTCTGGGAGGTCAATTCTCTTATTAACCTGTCTTTCTCTTCATTGGCTAAAGATAGCCTTTCATTATGGTTTTTCAATTGCATCATTTATCTTTGAATTCTACGAATCATAGCCCTAAATGAAGAATTTGGATTTGTTGGATTCTCTTCACTATTGAGATCCACATACAAATCATCCCCTTCACTCATGGTTTTCAATTGTATTCTTCCGCACTGTTTCACTATTCATAAAATTAAACATTAGTGAAAAGTAAATTTAACAAACAATTCACAGCAACAGGAATTATCCGGTGTGAACACACATTATGGCCCAATGTTTTAACATGGGCTTCGATACCATTTATAACATCTCCATTTCGACATTATTTTTTTTTAAATATAGTACTAACACAACTTTCCTCATATAGACAAGTTTATAATTGTCACTTTCTTAGATGCCTCCACTTATATTACAGTAAAAAAATTTTAGTTAAAACTTATTCCTCTAATAATTTGAACAGTCAATTACTATATAGTAACTTTAACGAAGTATTAAATTTTAGGACTTTTCCTTGTCTATGAATTTACAGTTTCTTGACTTTTACAAGCTGCACGTAGACTAATAGCTTCTCATGGAATTTGCATCCCCCTATTATAATTATAAAGATAATTGACATAACCAAGGATTTTCTCCACTTCTAAATCCTATAAATTTATCAACCATATATGATCTATGTATATAATTTTTGTTAAAAGACTTAGTATACTCTAAAATACACTTGACAGAGTTCACGTTCTAACTTAGTGTTAAACCCTTTATAAGCTTTTTACCACGATATCCTTAAAATTCATTTTCATAAATTTATACCTTATTATAATTGATTCCCAATAAATCTTTATATTTACCTTTCGATCATTAAACTGAACTCATGTTTATAAGACATATTGACTTTAACTGTGAAATATTACCAACATGGATTTCAACTCTTCCAACATGGCTTATTGAAGTTTCCATCATCACTGTACATTTAAGTAACTTACCCTCTATGAAATTGGTTTGGTTTTCACGAAATCTCATTCATTAATACATTAGTCAGTCTATTCTATAATTTTTGGACTTGGGGATAGGATCTTTTCTCCATTTAATTGAGATTGTACTCGTCACGTGAAACTGGATAAAAAATCAATGTAACGTGGATATGTTGGGATATGTATACATTAATCTTAATGTACTGAATCACGTGGTCATAGATGTAACCCCTTGATTCGCGGGAAAACTCATCCCATTCCCAATTTTTGACACAGTTACTATTCTGATTAAGTTCATATTAGGTTTTTATGGATCCATAAAGAGTTACGGTTTTAACTATGTTTCATTTCAACTTATCATTTTTTCCAAATGCCTTCCAGCCAGCGTCATTTCGCCTTTCGATTTTTCTGTCTTATTTTCCTGTAACTCGTATGGTTGTGGACAATATGAATGGTAATGGTGTATTGAAGAGGCTCTATGCTACACACTGACATTGCCTTCTTCATTTATCCAGGTAGATGTCTACTTCCTGTAACGTTTTCCCCTCTTTACTGTCATGGAATGAGTTTGAATCACTCTCTGAAATTTCCTAGTTTAGTTTCTTCTGAATTTTCTTTATCTCTATGCCAGGTCGAAATGAGTATGCATGTTTACTTCTAAATCAATATATTGGTAAGAAAAATTAAATTCCTTTTAAATTTTGTGTCCTCCTACGCGTCCAATTTCAGTTTCTTTGAACTCTTTTATTAAATTTTATAGACGTTTTGGAAAACGGATGGACTGTAGCCATTCCAATATGACCACCACAAGGATTTGACTGTATTCTATCATATTGTCTCTCTACTGCTTTTTGTTTTTAAAATTTTAATTATGTTATTAGCTCACAGCGCTTTTGTTAGGGTTTTAGTTATTTTTTATTTTGTTTCAATGCTCAGAGTTTCGAGGGACATATGCTTTAGAAATTCTCTGGAACAATTCTTGCCTGCCTTAATTTATCAGGAGGAAATGTTGTTTGCCTATTTTTTAATTTCGTTGTTCAATGTTATTGGTATGAAATTTCCGTCCACCAGTATATGTTCTCACAACATTTGGTTGAAATGCGGCACTGGCTAGCCAGCTTCCTGCTGTTCCTTGGTGATTCCTGCAATGGTCGACTATGCAATTGGTAAGTTTGTGTAGTATTAGTTTTATGTATACTGTTGATTTCTAGGTTATATCAGACCTTCAATAACTAAAATATCATTTTTGTTTCTTCCAACCGAATACTTAATAGAAATTTTCTTTTATTACTATCCACTTAAAATTCCTTAGTGGGTTTCTTATCTGAGATCTTTGTTTTTCTCTTCCACAGAGATTCTCGCTTTAATATTTATTCAAGTTATTTGTGTTCATATTTCTTATCTGCTATAATTCACAACATTTCTTCATGTAATTACCTGAGGATATAATTTTTGTATACTTACTTATGCATATTAGTAAATTCTCATATATTTTGTCTCTGTCACCAAAATCCTAAAAATAGTTATGCAAGCATTTATGTACAGTATGAATACTAATTTCGTCTCTTTCCTCGGCACATGTATAATGTGGTTATGCCCTTTCATAAGGTATTTAACTAAGTACTTTGTTATTTACATTTTTCCTCATATATATATATATATATATATATATATATATATATATATATATATATATATATATATATATATATGGGTGAAATCGCTTAAGTTGGGAAACACTTTTTGCATGGACTATGAATTTGGGAGAAATTTTTATTCTCACCCGAGAAAATAGTCAACTCTATTTCTCGTCCGAGAGTTTTATTGGGTTTAACCGGAGTTAAAAATCTCTCGGACGAGAGTTATGCATTTTCTCGTCCGAGAGTTTTATTGACGGAAACTCTCGGGAATACTTTCGGACGAGAGTTTTGAAAACTCTCGGATGAGAGTTTTGAAAACTCTCGTATGAGAGTTTTGAAAACTCTCGTATGAGAGTTTTGAAAACTCTCGTATGAGAGTTTTGAAAACTCTCGTATGAGAGTTTTGAAAACTCTCATCCTAGAGTTTTTTCAACTCTCATTCGAGAGTTTTATTCCTATAATAAAACACAACAATTAATTATTAAGTTTTTAGAATTGGTACTTTATATAATTTAAATAGTACTTTATTAAAATTAAAAAATGATAAAAATAATAAAATTATAATTTTATTTTAAATTATTTTATTATTATTAATGATAAAAAATACATGAAGATTTAATTAAATAAAATTTGTTACAATATTTTGTAATATCAATGTTATATAAAAAACTAAAAATATTTTATATAAAACTAATTGATATATTAATATAAATAAAATAAAATTCTAAAACATAAATCAAAATAAAAACAACTATATATAATTTATAATATTTTTTTTGAAATTAATGAATAAATTTAAATTTAAAAAAAAATTGACTAAATGCAATGAGGTGATAAAGGAGACAGTGCATAGCACCTTAATATCGTTATAAATTCTTGGAAATCTCGAGAAATTTTTGAAGTGAGATGAGCTTCTTGGAATGGGTCACTTTATCTTCCACTTCAGTTTCACACTATTAACTTGAAAGGAAGTCTATTTTCCTAGGTATGGATGTAAGGGAATGAACAATATTATTTGAACATTGAGTGAGATGCCCTTCTTGGAATGGGTCCTCCTATATTCCACTTTAGTTTCACAAGATTAAATTGAAATGAAATTTATTTTCCTAGGTATGGATGTAAGGGGATAAAGAATATTATCCGAAAAGGAAATGAATGTTAAGTGTGACATTCCAAGAAGAAGTGTATGGTATTGGAGAATTATGTTATTGCAGAAAACTAAACCTTGACCCCTTAACTCTTGACCCCCTAAACCCTAATTCCTAACCCCTAACCCCTAAACCCTTAACCCCCTAAACCTTAAACCTCTAAACCCTTAACCCCTAACCCATTTACCCCCACTAAACCTCTAAATCCCTAACCCATTTACCCCCACTAAACCTCTAAATCCATAACCCATTTAACCCCTAAACCCTTAACCCCTATCCCTAACACGTTAACCCCTAACCCATTTAAGCACCTAAACCCCAAAACCCCTAACTCCTAACCCCTAAAATCCTTAACTGCTAAATCCCCTAACCCCCTAAACCTCTAAACCAATCCTAACCCATTTAACCCCCTAAACCTCAAAACCCCTAACCCCTTAAACCCTAATTCCCAACCCATAACCCTTGACCCCTTAAACCCTATTTCCTAAACCCTAAACCCTTAACCCTAACCCCTTAAACCCTAATTCCCAACCCCTAACCAATTCAACACCCTAAACCCCTAAAAACCTAACCCATTTAAGTGTTTATTCCATTTAACCCCCAAAACCCTAACCCCTAACCCCTAAAAGCCTTCACTGCTAAATCCCCTAACCCCCTAAACCTCTAAACCTATAACCCATTTAACCCCCTAAACCCTAAACCTCTAAACCCTTAACCCTTAACCCCTTAAACCCTAATTCCCAACCCCTAACCAATTCAACACCCTAAACCCCTAAAAACCTAACCCATTTAACCCCATTAACCCCTAAATTCTAACCCCTAAAATTCTTAACTGCTAAATCCCCTAACCCCCTAAACCTCTAAACCAACGATAACCCATTTAACCCCCTAAACCCTAAACCTGTAACCCCTTAAACCCTAATTCCCAACCCATAACCCATTCAACCCCTTAAACACCTAAACCTCTAACCCATTAACCCTTGACCCCTTAAACACTAATTCCTAACCCCTAACTCATTTAACCCCCTAAACCCTAAACCTCTAAACCCTTAACCCCTAACCCATTTACCCCCACTAAACCTCTAAACCCCTAACCCATTTAACCCCTAAACGCTAAACCTCTAAACCCCTAACCCATTTAGCCCCTAAACGCTAAACCTCTAAACCCTTAACCCCTACCCCTAACTCGTTAACCCCTAACCCATTTAAGCCCTGAAACCCAAAAAACCATAACCCCTTAAACCCTAATTCCCAACCCCTAACCAATTCAACACCGTAAACCCCTAAAAACCTAACCCATTTAAGTGTGGATTCCATTTAACCCCCAAAACCTTAACCCCTAACCCCTAAAATCCTTCACTGCTAAATCCCTTAACCCCCTAAACCTCTAAACCTGTAACCCATTTAACCCCCTAAACCCTAAACCTCTAAACCCTTAACCCCTAACCCCTAAAACCCTAATTCCCAACCCCTAACAAATTAGACACCCTAAACCCCTAAAAACCTAACCCATTTAACCCCATTAACCATCGGGTGAAAATGTGAAGTTGAGAAACACTTTTTGCCTTTTTTTGACGTTGAAAATTGTAATTTTCTATGTTTTTCAACTTCAATTCCACTAAAATCATATTTTTATTGCAAATTATGCTTTGACATAAAAACAAGAATTGTAGAGAATTGTCTTACCTCCATACCCATATTTAAAAAAAAAAAATATTGACATATAGAGGGGTAAATTTCTTGTTTACTAACTGCATATACTTGAAATTTTTAGGCAAACATAAATAGTCACTTTATAATCCTTTACTTTTTTTAGGGAAGGTTATTCATTTTTTGGAAAAAAACCATAGCATCATAATCTACATATATTGCACTAGTGCACAGACTATTTTTCGGTAATTTTCGGATTAAATCACTATTTTTTATTATTTTTTGAAATGGACGAAGAAAAAAAACAGTGATGTTTCAGTACATTTTATAATCCTTTGATTTTATTTTCAATGTGACCGTCAATAAGAAAAATGAGAGTACCCTTTTGAAGTAGACAGGGAGAGGAAGTGCAGCATGATTTTTTTGAATTTTTTGGTGTCCTCATTAGAAATTTATTGAATTTTCATTCAGTGCAATTTTTCGAAAAATGAAATTCCATAGTGACACAGTTTAGTAAAAAATTAATAAAAAATTGAATTTTTTAATGAAACTCCACAAATCTCATATCATCAGAAACTAGATTCAGAGATGAATCTAATGATACTTGGTCCGACATATAAAATTTTGTTTTTGTAGGTGTTCTGCCCCTCCAAAGTTGCAGGTTCCTGAAAAATGCAGAATTTTTTGTGTTTTTCGTTGACCAGAAACTCTCGGCCGAGATAATGTCTCGGACGAGAAATTTATAAAACTCTCGACCGAGAGTTTAACCCGCCTAGAGTTACATTTAAACGCATGGCCAAACTCTCGGCCGAAAGTTTAAAAAACTCTCGGACGAGAGTTTGCGCCCGAGAGTTTACCCAATGAAACTCTCATATGAGAGTTTAGAAAACTCTCGTATGAGAGTTTAGAAAACTCTCGTATGAGAGTTTAGAAAACTCTCGTATGAGAGTTTAGAAAACTCTCGTATGAGAGTTTAGAAAACTCTCGTATGAGAGTTTTAAAAACTCTCGTATGAGAGTTTTAAAAACTCTCATCCTAGAGTTTTTTCAACTCTCATCCGAGAGTTTTATTCCTATAATAAAACACAACAATTATTAAGTTTTTAGAATTGGTACTTTATATAATTTAAATAGTACTTTATTAAAATTAAAAAATGATAAAAAAAAATAATAAAATTATAATTTTATTTTAAATTATTTTATTATTATTAATGATAAAAAATACATGAAGATTTAATTAAATAAAATTTGTTACAATATTTTGTAATATCAATGTTATATAAAAAAATAAAAATATTTTATATAACACTAATTGATATATTAATATAAATAAAATAAAATTCTAAAACATAAATCAAAATAAAAAACAACTATATATAATTTATATAATATTTTTTTTGAAATTAATGAATAAATTTAAATTTAAAAAACAATTGACTAAATGCAATGAGGTGATAAAGGAGACAATGCATAGCACCTTAATGTTGTTATAAATTCTTGGAAATCTCGTGAAATTTTTGAAGTGAGATGAGCTTCTTGGAATGGGTCACTTTATCTTCCACTTCAGTTTCACACAATTAACTTGAAAGGAAGTCTATTTTCCTAGGTATGGATGTAAGGGAATGAACAATATTATTTGAACATTGAGTGAGATGCCCTTATTGGAATGGGTCCTCCTATATTCCACTTTAGTTTCACAAGATTAAATTGAAATGAAGTTTATTTTCCCGGGTATGGATGTTTAGTTAATACTTCTTTATTTCGTTTGAATTTAGTTTCTTTAAAAACGAAAAATAATAAAAATTCTGTGTTTTTTTCGCGTTGTTGTTCCTTTCTAACGGAACATCACTTCTGTTGTTCCTTTTGAAAGGAACAGCAGTTTCGCAGAGTGTTTTTGCTGTTCCTTTCCAAAGGAACATCACCTTCGTAGGATATTTTGCTGCCGTTCCTTTCGAATGGAACAGTAGTTTCACGCAGTGTTTTTGATGTTCCTTTCAAATGGAATAGCATGTCTGCAGAGCATTTCCTTGCTGTTCCTTTTAAAAGGAACAACGGTTTCGCAGATTATCTTTGATGTTCCTTTTAAAGGAACAACACTTTTTGAACGATTGTTTTAAGTTTGTATTTTGAATTTGTGAGCATTTTTTTTTTATGGACACGTGTGGGCAGCAGAGCTCTGTTAATGGTATTGAAGTCATACTTATACAAATCAATAGTTATTTAACCCTCTTTCCTATAATTTTTATTGAATATCAAAAGAAATGCATAAAATTCCTTAAGTTCTATCCCCGAACCATCACACATGAAAAATATTATAAATCGGTCATATTACTTTAATGTGGTAAATAGCGCAATTACATTAATCTTTTGTTGTCCCTTCACCTCATACTTGAATTATTACAACGTGATTCCCTCATTATTACCGATTTATCTTACGCATCGATTTCAATAATTACTTAATTTGATTGACTTTATCATGATTGCGCCTGTTTTTTCACTGCCATCCTATTGTTGTTCCACACATGCCACCTTAATCGATGGTCGAGGTCAACCTTTCATTCGTTTGGGGGGCAGAAATATCTGCATGCAGATCAGATACCCAAAATTTCTTCACCTGTATCTCTGCAATAGATTTTTATGAATTAAAACCCTTGCATTTTCAGAAAATAACGAATTTTAGCGAACTGTGCTGTGCTGTTCCATTAAGGTTACCGTGTGTTGAGAACAATTAACGAAGAACAGAAATGGGAGGACATCCAATTTGCAGCGAACCTCAGACGTTGGTTGTCTCTGATGCTGCACGGGCAATATTAGACAAACCGGGATGGATTACATACTTTATGAGAATGCAGCAACCCCATGAAGCAGTGGCTACTGAATTCTTGTTAAATCTGCAGGAAGGTTCCTCCACAGTCAGAGGAAGGCAGATAGCAGTGACCGATGAGATAATTGCAGAAGTATCCGGCATCCCCGCACAAGGAACTGTCTGGACTCAGAAGAAAATCAGAATTCGGGAGGCCATTCAAATCTTTCAAGATGAAGGACAGAGGCTAATAGTCAAAGGGAGAGGAGTACACCCGGCGTCGCTAGGCGAACCATGGACAGAATTAGCCAGGATCGTGCAGGCTTACATAACATGCGATGGTAGAAAAGACGTGGTAAGACCTCGCCATCTTAAGCTGTTAGCTGTGCTAAAACAAAAATGCACTATCAATTTACCTGCATTCTTAAACTCTTTATTGCATGATATTGCTCGTGGAATTAGAAAATCACAGCATGCAGACATGGTGGTCAGCCACCATTGCTTGATTCGGCTAATAGTAAGTTACAGCCTCGCCCAGCAGCAAATCAGTTGGGAAGAGCTAATTTTTTCTATTGAAGGAGGGATGGCTTTACCCGCTCCGAGATGGAAAAGGATGGCCGGCTCAATAACCGGGCCCTCCACTTACAGACAATCCTTCCAAGGGGTTATAGGTTTAGAGGTTAATGGGTTACAGGTTTAGAGGTTTAGGGGGTTAGGGGATTTAGCAATGAAGGATTTAGGGGTTATGGGTTAGGGTTTTGGGGGTTAAATGGAATCCACACTTAAATGGGTTAGGTTTTTAGGGGTTTAGGGTGTTGAAATGGTTAGGGGTTGGGAATTAGGGTTTAAGGGGTTAGGGGTTAAGGTTTTAGAGGTTTAGGGTTTAGGGGGTTAAATTGGTTACAGGTTTAGAGGTTTAGGGGGTTAGGGGATTTAGCAATGAAGGATTTTAGGGGTTAGGGGTTAGGGTTTTGGGGGTTAAATTGAATCCACAATTAAATGGGTTAGGTTTTTAGGGGTTTAGGGTGTTGAATTGGTTAGGGGTTGGGAATTTGGGTTTAAGGGATTAGGGGTTAAGGGTTGAGGGGTAAGGAATTAGGGTTTAAGGGGTCAAGGGTTATGGGTTGGGAATTAGGGTTTAAGGGGTTAGGGGTTTTTGGGTTTAGGGGCTTAAATGGGTTAAGGGTTAACGGGTTAGGGGTAGGGGTTAAGGGTTTAGAGGTTTAGGGTTTAGGGGTTAAATGGGTTAGGGGTTTAGAGGTTTAGTAGGGGTAAATGGTTTGGGGGTTAAGGGTTTAGAGGTTTAGGGTTTAGGGGGTTAAGGGTTTAGGGGTTACGAATTAGGGTTTAAGGGGTCAAGGGTTATGGGTTGGGAATTATGGTTTAAGGGGTTAGGGGTTAAGGGTTTAGAAGTTTAGGGTTTAGGGGGCTAAATGGGGTATAGGTTTAGAGGTTTAGGGGGTTACAGGATTTAGCAGTGAAGGATTTTAGGGGTTAGGGGTTAGGGTTTTGGGGGTTAAATGGAATCCACACTTAAATGGGTTAGGATTTTAGGGGTTTAGGGTGTTGAATTGGTTAGGGGTTTTTGGGTTTAGGGGCTTAAATGGGTTATAGGTTTAGAGGTTTAGGGGGTTAGGGGATTTAGCAGTGAGGGATTTTAGGGGTTAGGGGTTAGGGTTTTGGAGGTTAAATGGAATCCATACTTAAATGGGTTAGGTTTTTAGGGGTTTAGGGTGTTGAATTGGTTAGGGGTTTTGGGGCTTAGGGGCTTAAATGGGTTAGGCATTAACGGGTTAGGGGTAGGGGTTAAGGGTTTATAGGTTTAGGGTTTAGGGGTTTAGAGGTTTAGTGGGGGTAAATGGGTTATGGGTTAAGGGTTTAGACGTTTAGGGTTTAGGGGGTTGAGGGTTTAGGGGTTATGAATTAGGGTTTAAGGTGTCAAGAGTTATGGGTTGGGAATTAAGGTTTAAGGGGTTAGGGGTTAAGGGTTTATAGGTTTAGGTTTTAGGGGGTTATATGGATTACAGGTTTAGAGGTTTAGGGGGTTAGGGGATTTAGCAGTGAAGGATTTTAGGGGTTGGGGGTTAGGGTTTTGGGGGTTAAATGGAGCCACTCTTAAATGGGCTAGGTTTTTAGGGGTTTACAGTGTTGAAGTGGTTAGGGGTTTTGGGGTTTAGGGGCTTAAATGGGTTAGGGGTATGGGTTAAGGGTTTAGAGGTTTATGGTTTAGGGGTTAAATGGGTTAGGGGTTTAGAGGTTTATGGTTTAGGGGTTAAATGGGTTAGGGGTTAAAGGATTAGAGGTTTGGGGTTTAGGGGGTTAAATGGGTTAGCCCGATTAGGAATTAGGGTTTAAGGGGTCAAGGGTTAAGGGGTTAGAGGTTTAGGTGTTTAAGGGGTTGAATGGGTTATGGGTTGGGAATTAGGGTTTAAGGGGTTATAGGTTTTGGGTTTAGGGGGTTAAATGGGTTAGGGTTGGTTTAGAGGTTTAGGGGGTTAGGGGATTTAGCAGCTAAGGATTTTAGGGGTTGTTAGTTATATATATATATATATGTGTGTGTGTGTGTGTGTGTGTGTGTGTGTGTGTGTTTTGCCTCAATTATTACTTCTCAAAATCTAACTTTCGATTTCGTCCTTTTGAGGTATGGCTATACATCACCTACCTTGTGGACTTCGTATACTTATAATGTTCCTTTTTACTAGTTTGTAACACTTGGATTCTTTTTATCTAGGTGGGTCTAGATACTTATGGTTATTCTCATATGCAGCGCATGCATAAGTTTTTTAGATAGCCTTTATCATTTTTCCTTCATGTAAACTTTTTTTATGACTAGTTCTTGTTTAAATTGTATAATTTTAGAGATTGACACATTTACAAGGATGTATTATATGGACTAATCTCTTAAAATTGGTTGAATACCTACTATATAAACTCTTTCTTTTCAAAGGAATTATTATTTTTATTGCAGTTTAATGTCGCTTCTAGATTTCATGTATCATTGCACGTAAACAAGAAATAATTCCTTTTATATATAGCAATCAACAGTAAATGAAAACTTTTTTAGAGTAGCACTACCATCTACAAAATTTACTTTACTTTTTTGTATATATTTGTTTGGTTGTATACTCTAGAAACTATTTTCCTTTCAATCATAATACTATTGGAATTCCAACAGAATATGCTCTTTCCAAATATAATTTCACTTTCAGCTCTACTGTAAGAATACATTCTAAACATATGCATGTATATATGCTTTTGTCCAATAATCTCTAGTTCATGATTTATCTTTCTCAATATAGTACAGAACTCATTTAACGATATAGTATAGAATTTCTTTCACTATACTTATTTAGCTATATAATGCTTACATTTCATTCATGTATATTTATTTATGCTTATAATTTGTTTCATAATTAAATATACAGTTTAGTAGAATAATAATAAAGCAATTATATTAATGAAATGTTAGTTTCCTATGAGGAACCTAACCTCATATCTAAACCTTATACTAGGTTTCGCCATTCTGAGATTTGGTCCTCTACAGAGTTATGTCTGTACAATAACATGAAACAAAATATTTTATTATAGTCAAATTTGTTCAATGTATAGACCTACAACATTTATTTCTAATTCATCTAACTTCCACAACATAGAGACATATTGAGATGTAGAATTTCATATCGATCTAACTACTTTAATTTCTCAGTAACTCATAACAGAATTAAAGTATAATTTAAAACAAATCAAAGTAACTGTGCATACCACTTAAGGTAGACTAGATTCCACCCAACCGTAGAGCTTTTTCTCCAAAGCTCACCTCCAAGTAGAGATAAAATCCTCCAGTAATAGACAACCTTTGTCTTTCCTGAATCATCTTATTTAAGCTTTCTTTCCCCTCAGCCTGTTTCCCTTAACTACGTCCAGCTAAATCAAAATGTTGTTTTCCTATGTGCCTAGGATTTCCTTTTGTTTCTTCCACAAAAGTACTTTTAAAGCTAGCTTTTCCTCTTTCTAGCTTTATTCCACGTCTTTCGAGTAATTTCCTCTTTACTGGGTTACCTTTTTAGGTTTTTATCTCCAATATAATTTTAGTATTTAATTTATTTCCTCCGAGGATTTTTGGGGAACTGGGAAAGTCTTACAACCTTATCCATCCTCATGAATTTTCTTTCCAGATATCTAATCATAATCTATTCTTTGCACATTAATTTCCATTTTATTTTATTAACTTGAAATAATAAAATAAATCCATACAATTGTTTTCCATTGGGGTCCATTGTACCCTTTCCGACTTGTTCAAATGTCTAATAAAAGCATAGAAAATTGGGGATATTACACATGCAATCCTGTAGGTAACTTTTGTTTCTGTAGTCACCGCCACAATTTAATAGGTTCTAAAGAATGAATGAAGAGGCAAAATACATGGACAATTGATGAATAATAATAATATAAATAAATGATTTTTCTTTTTTTTCATCATTTTAATTAAATTTTAATTTTTTTAAATAAATGGAATATATATTAAAAAATTTTAAAAAAGCAATAAAAACTAACAAAAATAACAAAACTTAAAAAATAAAAAAACGATAATTGTCTCCGGAATTTTTTTGTTATATTAAACTGGAGTAATTTAGGCATGCAACTTGCGAGGTGATTCCTTGTTGTCATAGCAATGAAATGAAGGGGTTTACACAATGAGAATTTATTTTGAATTTTCTCATTGTTGTGGATTGTACGACATATTTTGGCAATGTCAATGGAAATGGGAAGCCTAGTGACTCGCCATTGCATAAATCCCCACAAAATTCAAAATTTTTCCCCATTCAAACCCATCTCATATTCTCCCAAATAAAATTTGCAATTGGCTCCTAGATTTTCCTCTGTGTTCCTAGGGAAAAATCATAATGCTCAAACATTTAAATAGATCCATATCCAATTGATTCAGCATCAATTGATTTTGTTGCTGAAATAATCATTTTAAAACACTATTTGTGACCAAATGGAAGCAAAAATTAAAAAAAATAAAACATGGGTTTTTCTTAGAATGGGGTGAGTTATGTTCTTTGAAAGCAATCTCCTCAAATTCGTAACCTCTTAAGAGATTTTTAGGGTTCTTTGGAGCCTTATTTGTGAGATTGCGTGAAACAAAAATGGTTTTTTTATTAAATGAACTGCTTTAGTTATGGCTATGATCTAATTTACATTATCTACAAGAGGTTGATTACATGTGAATTGAAGTTTCTAGGACATTAGATGGATTTCTTTGATTCGAGATGGATTGTGTTTGGATATTAATTCATTGGGATGCTCGTAATTTGATGAAATCACTTCCATCACATTTGACTTGGGTTTACCAGTAAGTGGTTTAGGAACCAGAATGAAGAGATGACATGCATACCTTGGAGATGAGAGAAGGTTTAGTTAATCACCCAACCAATTCAAAATAACGGCATCAGATCCAGAGGGATCTTTCCACCAAAACTAGAATGATAGTCACCCCATGCACCCCAGAGGCAGCAACATGCAGCAACCAAACCTCCACCACCTCGCTAATTCCACACCCACTTGTCCCCCCCCCCGCATCCCCGCCCCCAAGTTTCTGGCTCTTTAGAGGACCAATAGATTGAAAATTTAGATACATAATGGCTAGGCTAAGATCACCATTGTACGAAGCACACCAAGGAGCTTCCTGCAGACTACACAACCATACACCCACCGTCACCTTTAAGGAAGAAATTCCCCTAACCCCAAGACAAATAGAAAACCACCCAGAGAGACACAAAGCACACCAATTATCAGACCAACAACTTATCAGAGAGAACTCCACACTAAGCTTCCACCACCTCCAAAAGCACCCCCACCTAGACCACCTCCAGCAAGCTCGAGGAAACCAATGACCCACACCTTCCAAGTACTAGTTGAATAAGTAATAACAACTCATATGCACCTTGTTAGGCCTCACTTTTCATGTGAAGAACAGCATGAGATACTTCCCTTGGAGTAGGAGAATTGCAAATTTGCAAAGCCAAGAGTGAGAGGGTAAGCTTTGTAGCTTCCATCCTGCCCAGAAAATCAAACTCTTTCTCATCCGTGTCTATGAAAAATACCAACCACGAACACAATATTGAACTGAAAGGGCAACATGAATTCCATTACCATAGCCCATCCCGTGCCTTAGGTCCTTTCCTTCCACACTCGATGAGATGCTACGAGGTTTCACACAAATGCAATTACGCTCCATGTACATTAGATAAGTCGAGAGGACGGAGAGGTCGATCCTCCATCCATTTGCCAATTGTTTACAGAAATGTGCCACAGGTGCCACGTGTTCCGAGATTGTCACACCCATAATATTATTAATTAGTAATGAGTAATAAATTAATTTTATATATTATTATATCTTAAGAACCCTAGAATTTTTTATTAGTTATTACTCTAGTTTAAGTATTTTAGAATTTTTTATTAATTGTTATATAATAGGTAACAAAATATTAAATATTATATAAGCCACTTGAATCTACTTCAAGTCTATGTAGCATTTATCATTTTTTTTAATTAATATTATTAAATATTAATTAATATATTAGGTGAAATATATATGTGTATATATGTATAATTTTATTTATTTAGTTAGATAGAAATCATATGGGAGAATTGAGATAAGTGTTTTTCAAACCACTTAGTATAATTTATTATCAAAACAAAGATAAATAGACTAACGAGAAGAGAAAATAGTACACTAAGATACAAAATTTAAATCAGAATTGACATAAAATATATAAATATAAGATTAGAAAATAAAAATTACTAACAATGTGAAAATTACTATTAAAAAAATTATAACTATAAAAAAGAAGAAGGTAAAGTTAAAAACCGATAACAACTAAAATCAAAACTAAAACACTAAAAACATAAATTTATAAATTATTAATAATATAATTTTATTATTTAATTATATGCATAAATATATAGCAAGGAATAAAGAATTAAACGAAAAAAAAAGAATTTCAAATTTATGATTATAAACCTCAACTAATAAAACCATAAATTAATACCTCAACTAATAAAATCTTAAAAATTATTTTCATTATAAAATAATATTTTTAAAATAAAAAGTATTTGTAAAAACTAATAATAACGAAAATCAAACTAAAACATTAAAAAATCAAGATAAAAAGTACTTGAGTATAAAATAATTGAAAAAATAAAAAAATCAAAAAAAATATATATTTAAACCAATAAAATTTTAAAATAAAATTGGTTTGAGTAATATACCAATAACATTATGAATAAAAATAAATACATAACTCAGACTTTAAAATCATAAAATTATTAATTATTAATAATATAATTTTATTTATTTTAATTAAATTCATAAACAAATCTATAAATGGAAATAAAAAGAATAAAAACAATTATGAGTTGAGTAATTTTTATTTTATTAGTTGAGTAATGTCATGGTCTAGTTCTTTATCTTGCTTTGAACCTAAATCACACAAGATAATTTGAAAAATGTCCACTTAAACTTTGATTTTTACATAAAAAAATTGTTCACATTTTTCTAATCATCTCCTAAAGACAAGTTCATCTCTCAACCTTCTTAATTATTTATTTATTTAGTATTTAATTCGATTTTCTTATTTTTATTAAATAACTTTAATTTTTCTTACTCTTATTGAATATTGTATAATCAAATAATTTTTATTTTTTATTTTTATTTCTTTTAATTCATTTTTATATATTTATTTATACATTTAATTAAAAGTCATAATTTATAAATAAATAATTATATAATTAGATTAGAAAAAAAAAAACTTTATTAGAAAAAATTAAATTTGTAATTTTGAAATAAACAAAAATAAATTAATTAATTTTATCGATTAACTTATATATATTTAGAAAAAAAAAATAAAATCAAAAAATATATTTTCTTACCATAGGAGGATAATGCACATGGAATTTAACCATAGTTGTAGATTGTCACAAACTAAGTGGTAAACATGGAATTTAACCATAGTTGTAGATTGTCACAAACTCAACTGGTAATTTTTTACTGGAAGAAAGGAATAGTTATACAAATAGAGGAAATCGAGTATGTCAAATCTCAAGGAAATCAAAAATTCTATTTTGTTTAGAGTTTTCTATAAAATTGTGAAGATTTTATTTTTTGAATTTTATTTATTATTATTATTATTATTTAATTTTAAAGTGAGTGAACCAAAGACTAAATTAATGTATAATATTTTTATTTATAAAACTAAATTTTTATTAGGAATTTGACTTTTTTGAAAATCACATTCAAGAAATTTGTGTCCATGCGTTTCAAATCAACTTAGTGTGATTCATCATCAGAACAAAATGAAAAATCTGATCAATGACTTAACTTAAATATATAATGAAACTCCAATTAACCGTTGTAAAATAACGATTAGTTTAACTATAAAAATATAAAAAAATATAAAAACTAGCATTTGTACGATGGTGCAAAGGAAACGTGGAGGCGTTGCCCACCGCATCTACACTCAAGCTCACAGAGATCAAATTGACAAGCTGACAGAGATGACAAATTTCAAATTTCTATTGATTGGAAGGACAAACACATGTCAAAATCTCATTGATAGGAAGGGCAATATTGAAGCTCTTTTATTGGCTAAAATGAACAGTGTTTGCCCATCCAAAGCCAACAAAGAGAACCCTCCGGGCTTAAAAATATAAAATAGTACACAAAATAGTACCAAGAAGTGGGCTTTATACTATTCATTGAGAAGATCCCATTGTTTGGAATTTTTTTTTATAACTTGTACAAGTCCAGTACGAGGAAGTGGTCTTTATCCTATCCATTACCCGTAATAACACAGCGGATAATGTGTATGCAGCAGCCATGGAACCGTTACAAATAGTAGGAATCTTTGTATTATAATTGTTTCGACGTTACCGACGACAGAGGAGGAAAACCACCGTACAGCAAACATGGAGCCTAAGCTTCGCTAGAAGTCGTCATTGCATTAAATGGTAAATCTTTATAGGGTTCCTTCGCTGGAAGTCGTCATTGCATAAAATGGTAAATATTTATTGGACAGAAAAATCTTTGCATAAAGACCAGAAGTCGACAATGCAAAATGGCAAGGAAATCAAAGATCCCATTTCTTTGGAATTTTGTTTAGAAAGTCAAATAGTTGAACAGTTGGGGCAGCAGTACTATAAATATTCGAGGGACGACAGCGAAAAGCTATATAGTTACAAACAACAGAAAGTTAAGTGCTAATGGCTCTTCTTTCTGTAGTGCCGTTGGTTTGCAGATGGGGCGTCCACAAATCGTTGATCAGCTCCAAGAATGATCGTTTGGCTCTCTGTCAACAACTTTCAAGGAGTGGAATGTTACGGCCAAAGAAATCTGTTCTGCCGATAACAAGAAGCATGAGCAATGCTAGTCCACAAAGGCGA
>CM076575.1:1656854159-1657074285 GCA_034641835.2 Pinus albicaulis
GTAGTACATTATAACTTCCTACGATATTAACACATAACTTCTTAGAAGGTAATGAAGAAAGAAACCATTTTAATAGTAACAACATTTTAAACACATAGACTCACACTAATATCTCAATCTTTATAATTAACACAACTACAACAAAATCCCTTCAATAATGATAACAACTTTTACCAAGGGATATTTGATGGGAAAAAACAAAATTCCTCCAATAATGACAACAACTTTTACAAAGGCTATTGATGGGAAAAAAGCCAGCACTGAATGGTTTCTCAATTTTCATTTTAGCAATTTGTGGTTACAATGCACTCCACAACTCTATGACTATTCTCTCCCTCATCCTCCCTTTCATTCTGTCCTTCTGGTCAATAGAACACAATTGAGAACGAAAGTACAACAAGATAAAGGAATTGTGGGATATTTATTTTATCTTTCATTTTTCAATAATTTATGTTAAAATTATTTAATGATTTAAAGCCATTTTAAATTTAAAATAAAATAAAAATAAATTCTTATAAATTGAAAAGAAAAATAATTCTATAATTTAATTTATTTTTATAGATAACAATAATATTTTTATTTTTTTGGCATAATATTGCTATTACAATTTGAACATATAAAAATTAATATTAACTAGTTTGTAAATGCTATAAAATTCACTTTTGCTTATTATTTTCCATTTAAATTGTTTTAGGTTTTATGTTGATTTTAACATATCATTAAAAATTTGATGCATTCCAAGATGATTTTCAAACAACCCTTAAATGTACTCCTAATGTAAACCTAGGTGAAGCATCTTGACTAGTGATGGTGATGCCAATGAGGACTTTGGTCCCCCGAGGTTCTGTGCTGAAGGCCTCCCTCGGTGAACAATGTAATCATATGCAATATAGTATGAGCCTACAAAAAAAATAAGTGTGCTACGAAACTACATAAAAGTTTAAAACTAGAAATAGAAGAAAACTCCAAAATTCACAATTAACAACTTTACTGAATTCTAAATTTTTGAGTTTACCATTGTATTCCTCACTCGACTTCATGTTTGTTTCTATTTTATTCATCAGGTCTTCTCGCACTAAACATGATGTGATCTCCTTGATAAACCCTTTCATAAAGAGAGACCATGAGTGAAACTGGGCCTCTAAAAATATGTATCATGTCGTGTGTTTATCACCCTTCAGCCAATTCTAGTCCAGCAACCTTCACTTGGGGTCAGCGTTGAAATTTGGATTCATCTTTACTCATCACAAATTTTGTTTTTTGACATTTTCGATATTTATGTTTCACGTAGAAACGCTATGTTTAAAATTTTTTCCTTCTAACAATGATGCTTTGATCATCAATTAACCATTTAATAATAAAGGTTTAATTAAAAAATTATCCTTCAATAACATAGTGATGTTAAAAAATTTCACATATTTATCACAAGAGCAAAAAAAAAAAAACCATAACACATGAATGACTTATTGAACCCTTAAGTTTGTTTTACTCACTTATTAAATGGATCCATAACTCCTAAACGGTCAAGATTCAGCTTACAGTTCTTCTCCAAAACACGGGATACGAAAATTATGGGTAAATCTAGAATTTTGTTTTTCTCATTCCACTTGCCATTATTGCAATCAATTTGGTCCTATTTTAGTATTCTTGATTTTGGTATTGATTAAACCATTTGAATGTTTCATTTTTAGTGAAAATAAATGGATTTTTTCGACCAATGCGAATGAGAAAAATTCCCAAGAAATTTCCATTTGAATGACTTTGGATTTGATAGTAGGCTATCCTATAGGCTTCATGTCATCTCCACAATCATAATCACATGGAATTGATGTGGAGGTCCACGGTGGAGAGTTTGTATTCAAGCAAGAAAAATGTATTAAAATAATTTTAATATTTCATAAATGAAAATACACATCATTCTTCATGAGCAAGATCTTTCAGATCTATTTGGACTCTAGAGATCAATGCATACTACAATTGAAATGACACTTCCACTGTTCCACATATGACATTGGGACATAGGATAGTTTTCACAGGAACATATTATTAGAAAAACAAAAAAGTAAGTCTTCAAGTCAAACAAAGAATCAATAATATAAAAATAATTACTACATACGACATGCATAATCAATTCATTTATAATGCTCCCTACTTATTTTCCTTCTCATCAGTAAGAAATAACTAGACAATATATTGCTAGCACACATCATTCGCATGCAAATTTTTAATTTTTAGGGTTGTAGGAAGTGGTCACTCATAAATAAATAAGTATTATTTTTAAGTTTGTTGTTTTTTCTATTGGTTCATAGTCATCCTAAAAAAATTTAAAAATATTTGTTTCACAGATGCCAGACTTTGGATATGTTTTCTTTGATGATGGTAGTGAATTCAGAGGAATTTAAGAAGAATTTTCAATTGTAAGAGTTTTTTCTTTGTTTCCAGGTGAACGATTCCCGAGGTTTACTTTTTTATAAGTGCATTAAGATATAAGAACATATATTCCTAGTGAGGACCTACAAAAGCCACATGTACTAGTCCAAATTTTGCAAAAGTGTAAATATAATGTGGAATTTGTAAAATTTGAAAAATAAATGAAAACCTAATGTTGAAAATATCTCCCATGCAAATTTCTTACTCTTCAACATAGAATTTTAAACTAATAGCTTATCAATGATTTTAGAATTTCTTCACAAAACTTCAGTGCTCTCGCTCCTTTCATTGATTTTATAATTGTCTCAAGAAGCTTCAAGCTCAAAAAGAGACCAATTTTTTTTAATTAACATTGATAATATTTTATAATTTGGGAAGTAGCAGTCATAGTCATCTAGTTAAAATACACCTAATCTCACTATTAGTAAATTAATTTTAGAGATATTTTTTTTATTTTGTTAGGTTTAGAGTCGATAAGATATCAACAGGAGACGTTAACTAAAGAAGTCAACTATAAGAAAATAATTTTTTACAAGGAAAAAATCCAAGTGACAACTAGCCCCAATGTTGCTCATCCTACTTGGATAATAGTTCACAATTCACAGTTATTTTACAAGGGGGGATTTGTTGAATATAAAGCAAGAAAATCTTAGTTTGACCTTGCCTTGGTCAAACTAGATAAAATTCAGATTTCCATTTCAACAAAAACTTGGAGTTATTTAACTCAGGTGACATGGCACTTGTCACTCAGTTAAATCAGTAAATTTGAGTTGGGGTAGCTTGAGTTCATTTTAGTACGATTTATTGCTAATTTGTAACAATTTATTGCAGACGAGTTAAGTGATAAATCACCACAAATAAATGTTTCATGCATAGAATTTAAGTTAACTAGTTGAGATGGAGATTTCGAGGAAGTGTACTATCAGTTGTAGACTATTCCCATGTGTACAAGTGGTGCATGAAATTAGAGAATGGACCTACAAGAATTGTGCACTCAAATTGAGAAATTTACCTAAAAATTAGGTGTTATTTCCTCAAGGAAAAAATCAAGGAAATAGGAGCTTGGAGGCTTGAAAAGCTGGCTAAGTATATCCCAGGTTCAGTCCGTCAAGCAGAGAGATTGACTAAACACTTTTAGGTTGTTCTTAGGCTTGAAAAAGCACTCTATTTCATCTCTAGTTTTTAATTAATGCAATACAGATAGTAAGGGGTTTTGAGAAGTTATTTTCCCTAGATAAATATTTGTGCATGTGTGATGTTTCTTCTTTCATGTTAGGTGTTATTGATCATGAATTAGCTTCCGAAGATCAGTAGAGTAGCTTCTAGTCTTGTCATTTAGTAATTTTCATGAGCATTCTAGAATCTACACATTAATTTCTACATGGTATCAAAGAAGGATTCACAATAGAGAGGACATTTTCAGGTTGTTTTTACATGAGGATCGGGTTTTCAATATCAATTCTTCAGAGCTAGAAGGATGGATTTCTATAGACCCCTTGAGGGAAGCTCGAATTATGTTTCTTGGAAGGACCACATAGAGGTAGTGTTGGAAGATAATGGATTGAAGGAATTTGTTGAGAGTGAAAATCTTAAAACGATAGTAGTTGATACTAAAATATAGCAAAATGTAAGGAGCATGTAGCCAGGGTGAGGATAATCATATTGGAGGGAGTATGAGGCTATATTGTCTCAAATATCCACGAGAAAGAGAGTTTTTATGCAATGTGGCAAGCATTGATAGATCTATTCTATAATAAGAACTTCCATAATAAACTAGCACTCAAGGATAAAATTTTAAGTATTCAAATGCATAAGAATGACTCGATTCAATAGTATCTGAGCAAGTTAACACAATGTTATGATGAAATTGAAGGAATGAGTGTCATAGTAAGATATGATGATTTGGTGAGCGTATCCCTTCTAGGCTTTCCTAAGAGATAACACAACTACCAAGATTCGATGAATGGGAGGGAGAAACTACCGAATTAGGAGCATTGATGGTATGATTTGGTAAAAGAGGAAATAAGGCATAATATCGAAGATGAGAATTAATCCAAGGGAGAGGATGAATAAAATTGTTCTTTGGCTAAAAAGGCGAAGAAGGTAAAAGGGAAAATTTTCCAATCAAAAGGAGAGTCCAGTCAAGGGGGAAAGAAGAAAGATTTGTCTAGAATTAAGTTCTTTCACTGTCATGAATTCAGGCATTATGCCACAAAGTTTCCACACAAGAAGGAAAGAAATAATATCTCAGGAGGAGCGACACGTGAAGGTTTGGCTTCAAAATTTGAGCTTGACTTCACCCTCATCGCATGGATGGCAAGCATAGTGATGGGAATTGTCTGGTATCTAGATAGTGGTGCCTCTTTCCACTTGAAAAGGAACAAAGAATATTTTAGTGACTTGGAGAATAAATATCTCTACATGCACATCGATATGGGAGATTAGCGAAGGTAAAACATGATCAGGATAAGCAGAATCACCTTTCAAAGGGATTCAGGCTCCCCTCTTAGGCTCGAGGATGTAATGTTTTTACTGGGTCTAAAAAGAATTTGATTCCCGTTGCGGTGTTGGAATACCGTGGCTATCATGTGATATTAAATAAATGGAAAGAATTACTGAGACATATCGCCACAAGACAAGTGAAGTAGATTTGGGTTTGAGTGAATAAACTCTATAATCTAGATGTGGAATATTGTGCTGCATTGAGCACAAATGTGGAGAAGGTGAAAATTCGAGATGCTGACAAATTATTTCATTGAAGAATTGGCCATTTTCATCACGAGGCTTTAAACATGATGCAACATATCACCACATGCATCCTGAAATGAGCACTAGAGCAGCAGGATGCACGCAAAGGGTGTACCTTGGGGAAGTACACTAATTCCACCTTCAATGATCAAGACAACATGGGGCATGATATCCTTGAAAGGATCCACTATGATTTTTGTGGACCTTTCTCGATAGCCTCCACTAGCAAGCACATGTATTATGTTACATTTGTATATGATTTCACACGAAAGTGTCATATAATCTTCATGCAGAAGAAAGACTAGACATTCTCCAAGTTTGTGTAATTTAAATCACTTGTTGAGAAATAAACTAGAAATAAAGTGAAGGCTCTCAGGAGAAATAAATAAGGTAAGTACGTTTCGAATGAGTCTAAAATTTTTTGTGCAAAGGAAGGCAGTTGATGGGAATTGAAAACACCCCACAACCAATAGTATAATGGGGTGTTTGAGAGGAAGAACACAAGTATTTTGGGAGAAGTGAGGGTGATGTCTCATGACGAAGGCCTACCTCTATACTTGTGGGCTGAAGCATGCAACACAAAAATATTTTTTTAGGATAGGAGTTCTCATCATATTCCTAGGATGAGTACACAAGAAGAATATTTTTCAATGAAGAAACGTGATGTGTCACACTTCAAGATCTTTGGAACATTACTATATTTCCATGTCTCCAAGTAATCAATGAAAAATCTAGTGCCAAAAGTAGAGTTGGGGATATTTTTGGGGTATATAGAAACACCTAAAAACTATCATGTGTACTCTCCATCCCTCAAAATGACACTTGTTCAAAGGGATGTGAATTTTGATAGGAGAAGGAAATGAGGTGTTCTCTTGAGAGGGAGATTTAGTTGCATTCAAATTAGGATCTTTTGACTCCAAAGGAAGAACCTTAGGAAGTTGTGGAGCATCCACAAGAAAAGGAGTAGAGAGTGGAGACAACCACTCAAGAAGAGAAATCCAGAGAAGGAAGGGAATGAACCAGGGAAGGTGAGATTTTATTGTAGGATGCTAGAGAGAATGTGGGAGGACCTACTCTAGAACATAGCAGGAGGAGGTAACTGGATTAGTACATTGGCTACATGTCTCTGATGACTGAGCTAGTAGAGACATAACCATACTCATTCAAGGAATAATTGGAGCAACCTGTATGGGTTGATGTTATGGTACAGGAATATGATTCCATTGTCAAAAAAGTGTTTTGTAAGTGTAAACAAGACTAGAAGATAAATAAGTGGTAGCTTCGAGATGAATTTATAAGGTAAATCATGCAGAAGACGAAAGCATAGAGAAGCATAAGTCCATATTTGTAGCCGAGGGATACTCTCAGGTTGAAGGGCTTGACTACGAGGAGACCTTTTCTTTCATATAAAGGTACTCTTCCATCAGACCAATTATTCCTCTAGCTACACAAATGGGGTGGAAGGATGTCAAGGCAACATCCCTCATTGGAGTTATTGGGGAGGAGGTGTACATTGAGAAACCAGAAGGTTTTGAGACCTTTGATAGAGAGTCACATATGTTCAAACTCAAGTGAGAATTGTATGGATTTAATCAAACACCTCGTGCTTGGTGCACCAAGATCGATAGCTATCTCACCATTTTGGGCTTCACCAAAAGTGAAGCGAATGTAAACCTCTATCACATTTTGGTAGAAGGTAAATTGTTGATTACTGTATTATATGTTGATAACATGATGGTAATCGGTGATGAAAAAATAATTAGATATTGCAAGGAGGACCTTGCAAGAAAGTTTAAAATGAAGGACATGGGTCTCATGCACTATTTTCTCAGATTGGAAGTATGGCAAGGAGAAGGAGAATTGTTTTTCTCTAAGGGAAAATATGCCAATGAGGTACTTAAGAAGTTCTGCATGCAGATTTTCAAATGATATACTTCAGAAGTTCTACATGCAGAGTTGCAAACCCAGGGAAACACCTCTAGTGACCTACTGGATGAAAGAGGATGCCACCTCACGTGAGGAAGTGGATGCTACTATTTACCGATAGTTGGTGGGTTCGCTCATGTATCTAGTGAAAAAGGGACAAGAAATGTGTTATGCAGTCAACTAATTGAGCCAAGCTATGGTTAGACCAACCAAATTATTTTAGAGGGAAACTAAACATGTTCTACGATACCTCATAGTCACTACTTAATGTGGAATATGGTGAAAATGGACATAGGGAGTCAATATATGTGGCTTCACAGATGAAGATTGGGGAGGTAGCCCATCAGACTATAGGAGCACATCAAGAGGAATTTTAAGTGTTGGCCTGTAATGGTTTCTTGTTACAGAAGGAAGAAGAGATATGTGACACTTAGGTCAGCAAAAGCAGAGTACATGATTTCCAATCAAGCAACATATGAGGAAATTTGGATGAGAAATATTGTTGTTGGGTTATTTCGTCAGATGATGGATCCTATTGTGATTTACTGTGATAATGAAAGTTGCATCAAGCTCTATGAAAATCAGGCTTTTCACGATCGATCCAAGAATATAGATATATAGTATCACCATCTACGATATTTTGTGTAGAGGAAGATCATGTTGTTGCAGTACATTCCAAGAGAGAAACAAGATCATACATTTTGACAAAGAATTTGTGAAAGTGAGAAAACGAGTTCCATAGAAGCAGGATTTGGGTGGAAGATAATCCCATTCTTGCTGAGAGGGAGTGTTGAAAATGCAACAAGAAAATCTCAGTTTGACCTTCCCTTGGTCAAACTAGAGAAAAATCGAATTTCCACATCAACATAATATTGGAGGTAGTTAACTGAGGTGACATGGAACTTTTCACTTATTTAACTCAGTAAATTCGAATTGGAGAAGCTTGACTTCAGTTAAATATGATTGATTTCTGATTTCTAGCAATTTATTTCAGTTAAGTTGAGTTATTGTCAGTTAAGCTAGTTCCAACAATTGGAGAAACTAGTGGAAGGTCATGTTGTGCAATGTAACTTCAATCTCACTCAGTGGTAATCTAGTTAACTCATCAATCAACCCAAAATAACTGTTGCATGCAGATAATTCAAGTTACCCAATTGAGATGGATATTCCAAGGCAATGTGCTATCAATTGTAGACTAGTCCCATGTGTACAGGTGGTGCATGCAGTGAGAGAATGGGTCTGCACGAATTGCATAATCCAATTGAGGAATTTCCATTAAAAAAAGGGGGCTAATTCCTCAAGGAACATCACAAGGAAATAAAAGTTTGTAGGCTGGAAAAATTGGCTAAGTATTGGCTAGGTCTAGTCAGTCATGCAGAGAGATAGAATATACACTTGTAGGTTGTGCTCAAGCTTGAGCGAGAATTGTATTTCATCTCTATTCTTTTATTAATGCAATACAAATAGTGAGGGGTTTTGAGTAGTTATTTTTCCCTAGACAAATATTTGTGCATGTGTGATGTTTCTTCTTGCATGCTAATGTTATGTGTTCTCGATCATGAATAAGCTTCTGCAAATCAGTAGAGTAGCTTCTAGTATTGTGATTTAGTAAATTTCAGAATCGGTTTAGAATCTACACATGAATTTCTACATAATTTATTCTTCCATCCAACATTGAGGCTAAAATCTTAGTGGTTGTTTTCCCCAACCGTGGTTCACATACTTAGTGATAAGTATCTCATACAAATTAAAGAAAACATCATGTAGTCTAGCTCTTCTAAGTTTTGACATTTTTTTGTCTTGGCGAATTTTTTTTTGTTGCTTAAATACATTTTTGAATGCATAGATGGATTCATCTCCATAAAAAACCCATGGAGCACTCATATTATTCATATTTTAGAGCTCAAACTTCTACTTTCAACAAATTTTCAAGTAAAATTAATCGGAAATATGCCTCAAAAAATACAAAACATGCAATATTTAGACTATAGCCCAAATTATTCCTTCTAATAGGCTCAACATAATTTCACACCCACAAATATATGTGTGTGGGTAGGTGGTTGCAAAAAATTCTTTTAAAGGGGTAGATCATTCTTCCATCCAATAATGGTGTTATAATCCTAGTGGCAGTTTACCCCAACCTAGTCTCAACTTATCTAGTTTTACAAAAAAGAGAAAATAAAATGAGAAGTGGTCCAGAAAAATAAAAACAAAAACTTTTCTAAGAGATAGATAGTTATTCTATTCAACATTCTAGTTACATTGTTACAATCTTAATGGCAGCTAACATTTTGTAGACTCAACATATATGATACAACCAAAAATAAATAAATTAACAAATATAGAATTAACATAAATAAAAGAAAAACTTTTTTAAAAGAGACAATCTTCTTTAAAATCTTCTATCAAATAAAATTGATCTAAGCCTAGATTCAACTTTGCTTAGTAAAAAAAACATCAAATAAATAGATTCAAAACATTTTTATAACTTAATAAAAGAAAATAACACATATAAACCAAAAATAAAAATAAAAAAATAGCCAGTTAATGAAATGTGCTTTCTCTGCTTTTTGTGCTTGGAGAGTGCGTTTTTTGTTGCTGATCTTCACATTGATGGTTTTTCTTCTATGGGCTTTCCCTGGTCTCTTAAACATTTCCTGGTTACATTCCGAAGGGCGTTTTTGCTGGCTCTGTTGTAAATAAAGGGTGATTTCGAATTGGCTCTGTCTCTGACTGAACGTGCTTCTGTTCCATTAACAGAACTGGTTTAACTTTCACTCTATTGGCAGAGGTACGTGGTGGAATGTCTTTATGCAGCACTGTGGTTGCATATTAGAATCTGCCTAATGTCTTTATGCAGCGCTGTGGTGTTTTCGCTGCTCTGTCTATGACTGATCGTACATCAGCAACCATTAACAGATCTGTTTCCTTTTCTATGTTAGCAGAGGTACGCTGTGTGATTGTTTATAAACAACGCAGTGTATTTCTTTGTTTTCTATTTGCTTCTGGACCATGCATAGTATCACTATGTATCTGTCACTGTATACAAACTACAGGGTTTGTATTTCCGAACACATAAAGATGTGTTTTTTACAATGTAATTTTATAACTCACCTGCAGTAAATAAAATTATGCTTTTTTCTAAAAGAAAAATAACACATATAAACAAAACAAATTCGCATTTTCAAAAAAATATTATTATATTAAAAAACAGTTCAAATGATTTGAACCTTTTCTATCATTTTATCTATTCACCTTAATATTGTGATTTTAAAATTGAAATAAAAAATAAAAAATTCATACCTAATTTTCCAACAAATTATCAGAACAAATTGATTTAAAATAAACGATAATATTCATACTCAATATCAGTCCCAAAGCCTTCAACTAGAACTCCAAGACATTTATATTATACTTTCACCTAGCGTTGATGTAAAACCCAACCATGTGAAAGTGATAAACATGCTTCTTTGTGATAAAAGACAAATGAGCGGTGAGGAATTGTGAGTTGGTGCCACTTTGACATGCCTAGGCCTAGCGTTGCCATGTATTAATGACGTTTTCATAAAAACTAAACCGTCAAAAATACCTTGTATACACTTCAAAACATGTAAAAAAAACGGCAATGTAAAAGTTTTAAAAGTATTTTACTATCAAAATGTCTTATGACCAACAAAACTCCCATCAAATTCCAACCTTACTTGGGGTTCAACATTTAGTGGTCGTAGATATAACCTGTCACCGTGGGGTCCATGTGCTTGAGGCCCTAAACAGGGTGGGAGTCTTATCATCCCGCTATTCACCATTTAATATCGTTGTACATGGTATACAAGATATCATCAAATTCCAACCTTACTTGGGGTTCAACATTTAGTGGTGGTAGATATAACCTGTCACCGTGGGGTCCATCTGCTTTAAACAGGGTGGGAGTCTTAACATCCCGCTATTCACCATTTAATATCATTGTACATGGTATACAAGATATCATATTTGAAATGGTTTCAAAATTTATGGTCCTATAATATTTGCTTTTAAAAGTGTAAAGATATACTGAAGGTAGTTCATTTCATTAAGATTTGAGAAGAATTGTCTTTCATTGTTGTGATTGAAGTAGAAATTTTGTCTTGTGGTTATGTGTACAACATCTTGAAAGAATAATCACTAAAATATGTCAATTGGACGTGTCTCAAATTTAAGGATTGAGAGTGCAACACCCCAAAATTTGCTAATATAAATTTTAACCACAACCATGTGGGACCTACACATAATGCCATTAATGAAATATCAAAAGGCTAAAAGCCATGTGCTAATCATGTAAATATTGGAAATTGACTAGAACAACATGTGATTGTGAGGACATGAGTATGTCTCTTTACAATTTTACAAAATAAACAATCCAATAAATAAAAACATAAAACATTTACACATAAAATGGTATTGGAATAAGAAAATTTCCCATTTTCTAATTTCATTTTTCCTTTCAATGACTAGAAGAGCTTAGAAAATGGGAAGAAAGTAAAAAAATACAAACAAAAAAATGGAAAATCATATTGTAATAAGAAAGTTTACCATTTTCTAATTTAAAGTTTATTATTAAATAATTTTACCAAATCAAACTAGAGAGTAACAAAAACTTTTCAAATTTAAAAATGTAAAGTGCACCAATCTTCTTTACAAATTTTTCAATTTAGAATAATATATTATATAAAATTTGTATAAAACAAATTACAAAACTTAAATTATATATATATATATATATATATATATATATATATATATATATAATGTCAACTTGCAACTGTGATGATAATAACATAGTGATAAAGATTATATAATAATTTCAAGTACAAATTGATTTCTCTTGCAATGTACAATCTCGTTTTAATTTAATATTATTTCATCATGTGGCTCGAAATTAATAAAATATAAAAAACATTCATTTTGAAATGAATCTGAAATCTATTGCTCTTGCAATGTACAATCTCGTTTTAATTTAATATTGTTTCATCATGTGACCTAGAAATTAATAAAATACAAAAAAACATTCATTTAAATGAAGAATTGCATATGAAATGAATTTAGTGATCTAGTGAGAGGGTTATATATATTCAATAATAAGATGATATTAATGGAAATATTTACAAATAAAAAGGTAACAAAATACAAAAGAATATGAAAAATTATAATGCAATAAGAAAAATTTATTTTTAATTTAAGTTTTTGCTTAAAAAAATAGAAAAGAAAATGAGAAATCATAATGGAATGAGAAAGTTTACTATTTTCTGATTTCATTTTTGCTTCCAAATAATTAAAAAACTTAGAAAATGGGAAATGGAACAAAGCTTAGAAAATGAGAAAAGAAGAGTAAAAAAATAGAAAAGAAAATGAAAAATGGTATTGGAATAAGAAAGTTTACTATTCTCTAATTTCATTTTTCCTTTCAAAAACTTGAAAAGCTTAGAAAATGAGAAAGAGAAAGTAAGAAAATACAAAAAAAAAAAAAAAAAAAAAATCATAATGGAATAAGAAAGTTTACTATTTTCTAATTTAATTTTTGCTTCTGTAACACTCAACCATCAAACTTACACAATCAAAAAAAAATATTTACCCTACTAAATCATTAATCTTCTTATTTTAATACTTACGTTTGAATCTATTTAACAATCAACAAAAGTTCATATATTTATGTTGCACATGCGTTATCACCAATCATTTAAGTATTGTTTGAACTTCTTTTTCGTGTACCATATAACCAACCATATAAAACCCATGGAATATAATTTATTTGCCCAACCCATTTCGAGTTAACTTGTCATTTCTCCATAATCAAATTATGTTTATAGTTGAAATAGTATATAGTAATAGTGTTGGCTCGTTACAAGACTTTAATACTAGTTCATCGTCCGAGATATTTTATGTAAGCCTCCCTGTCCTTCGTGAATCAACCATGATCCCAGTCTTTAAGTTCGGAGGTACACATAACTCTTTACAACCTGTCATCATTAAATAATTCACCATCTGTTCTCGTTTGGGATTCGTGTGCGGCCACCTGTCCTCGCAGACGCCATCCGATTTTAACAGGTTGACGGTGAAGTTTTCTTGGCGGGATTTGTGGTAGGTTAACGAGGTTATTCGCTCTCACTCTTACCATTTATGCGTTGCCACGAATGAGGAGTAACTCTGCTATGGTTTTTCTACCAGACATTTCGCCATGGCGTTTCCTGCTCGGCAAAGCCAAGTCTAATCTTGTCATCAGGCAAAGTCGATGCTTGCCTCATCTGGTAGCTATCCATCCCATGGTTTTTTCTAGTAGCTTGTTCACTCGGTCCGTCACCCTCCTCCGTCATGGTAAGAGATTCTCTGAGATTTTTTTTTTTTAAAATTTCCTCTTTGCAATTGCAAATCTTTGTATTTTTTTAATAGTTAAGTCAGGTAATGTTACCCTTCATTATTAGTAGCTTTTCTTTACTTTACAGCTCGGATTCTAGCCTTCAGGCACGAGGATACTTAGCCACAAGTAAGGAAACGAGCCTATTTCACCTTCATACATCTATTAAAAGTTATGAAGCAGAATCTCATTTGCTTACCCTAGCTATCCATTGATTTCTTCTGTTTTGGTTTCATCGCTCAACCCCTTTTATTGATATACTGCAAGTATGCTCCTGGTTATCTAAAACCTTGTTCGTTTCCTAAGGATTTTGGTCATGGCTAACCTCTCCACAACTCTCTCCAGGTATTCCAAACATAATTTGTTAGGTTTGCGTTATAGGATATGGAGTGTGGCACAGGTTGAGTAGACCTAGTTTTAGAAATAGCCCTTACATCTATTCAGTTTAAGAAATAGTTTTATTTTAGCTCCAAGAGCAGTAATTGTAGCTATTCGAAAGCCTTGCGCATAAATTATAATCATGTACTGAATTTAAAGCTTGCTTTTGTAATTAGAAGGTTTCTCTGAGTTGATACTCGGTTGGGATTCCACTGAATTGTTAATTTATAGGAATTTCAAATTTTTCTTTTGGTCAAGATATCTGTTCTTTTCTCTATTATCCCATACACTGGAATCTTTTTTTCTTAAGAAATATTTAAATAATTTATTCCACTGTGTTTTATTTAAATTACTTACGCATATGCATAGTTTTACTGTACAGGTTCTTTTAAATGAACAGTTAATTTACCTTTTCTCATTTCTGGTTGTTGACCGTTATCAGTATCATTTCGAAATATTAACTGAATATATTTGGGTTTTATCCATTTTTTGAGGAAGTACGATAGTTACAGGTATTCTTTTAATATGTTTTGCATATTTTTCAATTTAAAAAGGTATTGAATACCTAACTCTTCTTCGAGGTCTGTACGTTGGACTGACAGTTTAGTATACACATTTTATTTGTGTATTTCTCTAGTTTTTACACAGGAATTAAAAAAAGCTATTAAATGACAATTTTTTTTTTCTTTTCAATACAATTTTTATTGGCTGTTTATTTTTCTCAGTATATCCTATACATCACTCTCATTATTTAGCTTATAACTAGAAAAGTAAATCTATACAAGTGACCGGACCACCATGTTCCTCGTTCGAGTTAACTAGAATTGGGAGATGATGTGTCGAGAGTTGGGTTTCCATTCATCTCCCTTGACCAATGGTCTGCCCTGAAGAGTTTTACCCATAAAGAGTTTATCCTACAAAGGTACATTTATATTTTAGAACCTCATCTTACTCTTCTGTTAATTAAAAATTTACCATTATGCTACTGTAATAGTTTACTTCACAATTCTTTAATAATGGTTCGCAATTTTCCTTTGAACATTGGAAAATATTCTTTACGTTAATAAACTCATTTTTTTTTTTTTTAAGTTCTTACTACCTTAAAATATTGTACAAGCACTTAGCACAACTTCAGTATTCAAATATAACATGTGACATCTATATATATTTACTGTACTCCCAAATATAAATAGTAACATTTCTATACAAATCCATTACTCTGTCCTCAAAACATAGTTCTATCATTAACAAGTAAATACCTCTTTACAATCAAACTAAGCATTTTATGTACAATAATTACTTGAAAAAAAGCACAGATGCTTATCTAGTTAAAGAGTTTCCACATCTGAGGTCCTCCCAACCTTCAAGAGAGGCGATTATGTCCTCCTCTTTCCCCCATGGTCCAATCCTGAACTGTATGGGTTAATAGTGGATATTTTTGTTGTGACCTCAGGACACCTAGTCCAGCCAATACTAGAAATAATTCGGAATTTTCTAAGTGTTTCTATTGGTCACTACCAGCTCTGGAAAATTATCACTCTCCCACTTTCCATGAACAAAACCCCTACACCTCACTAGGATTAGTCTCTTATCCCCAGAGGAGCAGGTAACAGTTTCCAACTATCCCCAACCTCTTTCCAGTTCTTGGAAAACATTTATCATTAGTTTTTACTTTTTATGAAGTTATTTTTCCATAATTAATTTTACTATTATAATTAATAACCTTTTAGAAAAAACATTAATAGTTCTAGTCTTTTCTTAAAACAATAATTAAAATTGTCTTTTAACTAGTTTAATCAATTAGTTATCATTAATGCAGGTGTCTCAACTTCCCCCCTGGAAGTAACATTGTCCTCGGTGTTTCAGTCTATCTCTGAAAAGAGCTTTGGGTAAGCCTCACGCACAAATTTTTCTTCCTCTGAAGCAACCTCATCTGGGCCGAAGTGCTTCCATTGCACTTTAACCTGGGTGATGACTCACTTCTGGAGCATGACTTCCCTCCAGTCAAGTATGTGTTGCGACTTGACCAAAGACTCACCATCCGGTTCTACCTGAAAACAACAAATTTTTATGTCAAAATCACATAAATAAATCATTTTTCAAGTTAGTATTTTTAATTCTATCCTACCTAATATTTTGCTAATGAATTACGTGCTTTGAATCATGCACATAATGCTTCAATAGGGACACGTGAAACACATTGTGTACTCATATGTGACTAGGTAAAGCTAGCCGATAGGCCACAGGTCCTACCCTTTTGAAAATTTGGAAGGGTCCACAGAACTTGGGAGCCAACTTGGCACAAGAGGTCCACCGCTAGGTACTCCTCTTGGGCTTGATCCTCACATACACATGGTCTCCCACTTCGAATTCCCGAGAAGACCTCTTTCTATCTGCATAGATATTCTGTCGGTCTTGTGTAACCTTCATATTTTTTCGTATCTTCTTTATCTCTGTTTCCATTTCGACAAGCATCTCGGGTCCCAACTATAATTTTGTTTCGGGGCTGCTCCAATTTATGGGTGTGCGACACTGCCTCTGATAGAAGGCCTCGAAAGGTATCATCTTCAGGGACTATTGGTAACCATTGTTGTAAGAAAATTCAACAAGATTCAAATAATCCTCCCATTTGGTGAGCTACTGCATCACATCCATGCACAACATTTCTTCCAATACCTGGTTTACTCGCTCTGTTTGACCGTCGATCTAGGGATGATAAACTGTACTAAAGTTTATTTGGGTCCCCAAACCTGTAAACAAAATTTTCCAAAATGCAGAGGCTAACTTAACATCTCTATCCGAGATTACTGTCTTCGGAATACCATGCATCCTGAAGATTTCCCTCATAAATATGTCTGCTATCTGTATAGTCTTGTAAGTAGAGTGCTATAAAATGTGAAGATTTACTCAATCTGTCCACTACGACCATGATGGAGTCATTTTTCCTTTTTGTCCATAGTAAACTTGTAATTAAGTCTAGGGATATAACTTCCCGCTTCGATTCAGGTACCACTATCGGCTGCAACAATACTGTATGATATCAATGCTCCACTTTCACCTGCTAACACTACAAACATTTACTTAAATAATTAGCAATATTTTTACGCATATCAGACCAGAAATATACCTTTCTTATTGCATTCAACATTTTCTGATATCTTGGGTGACCTGCGTAATTGTTGCGATGGTACTCATTCATTATTATATCATTTAAGTCCATATTATTTGGTACATATAACTTACCTCTAAAAGTTAGCATCTGTTCATCATTCACTCCATACTCATAATTATTTCCCTTTTTTCTGTCTTTTTCCCTTTTCTCCCATAGGAATTGATATTCCAAATATTTTTTTGCTTCTTCTTTTACTTGATCTAAGAATTTACTTTCAAGTTGATTGTAGTAAAGCTCAAAAACACAATGCAGCTTTCCACTTAAAGCATCAGCCACCCGATTCTCCTTACCTTTTACATGTTGGATGTCCATATAAAACTCACTTATAAATGCATTCCATCTTTCATGTCTAGATTTTAAATCAGCTTGCTTGAAGTAACTAGTCAAGCTGCTATGATATGTTTTTAACACAAACTTTTTCCACAGCAAGTAGTGTCTCCATACCCAGAACGCATGTACTACTGTTGTTAGTTCCAGATCATATGCTGAATACCTTTGTTCATGATCCTTTAACTTTCTAGACTCATATGCCACCACCTTGCCTTCCCGAGATAGAAATGCCCCAACACTCTCTTTACCGGCATCTGTACAAACTTCAAATTATTTTTCGGGGTCAGCTACCCTCAACACTAGTGCAGTGGTCAAAATCTGTTTCATCTTTTAAAAACTGTTCTGGAATTCAACAGTTCACTTGTAAACTTTTCCTTTTCTCTGCAAAGAAATAGTAAGAAAGGAAATTCTGGAAAATCCTTCAATAAATCTTCAACAATACCCAGCTAATCCCATAAAGGATCAAATGTCTACCACATTCTGGTGTACTCGCCATTCCATGATTGTCTTGATCTTCTCTGGATCAACTACATTCCCTTCTTCTTAAATGACATGGCCTAGGTACTGGATTTCTGTTTTAAAGAAATCACATTTATTGAACTTAGCATACAATTGGTGTTTCCTTAGCATTTCCAGCACAATCCTCAAATGCTCTTTATGTTCTTCCTAGTTTTTAGAATAAATTAAAATTTTATCTATAAATATGAGCACAAAATTATCCAAGAAAGGATGAAAGATTCCATGCATTAACCTCATAAATGTTGTTGGTGCATTTTTTAACCCAAAGGGTAACACCACAAATTCATAATGCCTATACCTGGTATGGAATGTAGTCTTGTAAATGTCTTCATCCTTAATTTTAATCTCAAGATATCCAGATCTTAAATCAATTTTAGAAAACACTGTGGCCCCCTTCACTTGATCAAATAGATTATCAATCCTTGGTAAAAGGTATTTTTTCTTGACTGTTAACTTGTTGAGTTGTCTATATTCCATGCACATTTGCATGGTTCCGTCCTTGTTCTTCATGAACAACACTGGTGCTCCTCAAGGAGACACACTTGGATGAATGTAGCCATTGTAAGTCAGTTCCTATAACTACATTTTAGCTCAGTTAGCTCTTGCACACTCATTCTGTAAGGAGCCCTCGACACAGGAGAGGCCTCGGGTATTAACTCTACTGTGAAGTCAATGTCTTGCCTTGGTGGTAATCTAGGAATATTTTTTGGAAAGACATCCAAGAAATCTTGCACCACAGGCAGATTTTCTATCATAGGTGATTTTTCCTTGCAATTAGCATATCCCACCTGAATATAATATAAGTGGCATCCCTTCCTTATACATTTATTAATATGGGATGTTGTAATTGGACATAACTGTAATGCCTTCTTGATTCTTTGAATATCTTTGCATGTTCCATCTTGTATTCTGTAATAAATAATGTTTTCCTTGCAGTCCACTAAATTCCAATGTTTTTCTAACCATTCCATGCCTAGAAAAACATCACAGGACCCTAATGGTAGTATGTCCAGGTCTATTTGTAACTGTTGTTCTAAAATCTCTGAAGTATAGTTTGGAATCTTGGCAATTACCTTTCTTTTTTCTCCTACGGCTAGCTATACTAGCCACGAGTTTTTGAATTTTTGTTCTTTTAATTTACACAGTTCCACTATTTTGGCACTAACATAACTTAGACTTGCACCTAGGTCTACCGAAATTGAAACATATTGAGACAATACTTTAGCTTCCAAACTAATCATTGTTGACTGATAATCTCCCTGTCGATCCTCCAACGTTGCGTTGATACAAGGAATGTTTCATCCCACGTCGCCTGCTGTGGAAGCTTTCTGCAGATTTGCAACTATGTCATTTCTTGCTTGTTGTGGGTATTTTTTATAATAGTGTGCCTCACCACACCCCCAACACTATAGAGGTGGCTTGGTCACCTGTCCTTGCTCAGGCTTGTTGGATGCCTCTGTAGGCTTTTCTTCTACTAGCCATCGGGTTCTCTGGTGATTTCTATTAAATTGTTTACTGACAGAGTTTCAGACATAATTTTTAAAATTACTGATTTTGGCTCCTTTAAAGTTGGAGTTGTTTTTCTGTCCTTTCCTTGGATGCTAACCTTTTCCAACCTCTCCTTTAGCCTTGGAATATAGATAGCACATTTGTGCCTTACGAATGGCTTCATCCATGGTTTTACGGTTCACAAACTCAATTTTTTCTTTCATATGTGTTGTTAGGCTGCTTAAAAATCTCTGCACCTTAGCCTTTTCCTCTCGAAGGTATGGAACATATCGTAACAAGGAGGTGAAATTTGTGATATATTCATCCATAGTCATATGTCCTAGCCTTAATACATGGAGTTCCTTAGTTTTCTCATGATATAATCGTTTTTTCAAATAATTGTCCTTAAAGTATTGTTGGAATGATTCCCAGGTAACATCTTATTCCTCGATGTTGCGAACATTCTTCACTTCTTCCCACCGCAGAGTGGATTTCTCCCTTAACTAGTATATGGCCAATCTGGCCTTCAGGTTGCTATTGTACTCATACACCTGAAAATACTTGTTCATGTTTGTTAACCATGCTTCTGCCACTTCCTCAGCTTCACCATCAAATTTTGGTGGTTTTATTTTCTGAAACTCCCCTTAAAGCTCTACTTTCTGCTTCTTAACTTCTTGTTAATCTAATATATTGCTAGATTTTGCTTCATTGTAATTTTTGTGCTTATTACTTCGATGAGATGGGCTTCTTTCCACTCTGTCAATCGTGTTGTCTCTGGTTTGTTGTTCATCACTTTCTTGCATGTCCCTATCAGCACTAGGATGTTCCATTCCTTGATTTTGTTTGCCTGATAGAACTTTGACTATCTTCTCCTGCTCTTGCATTAATTGCTCATTATCCCTTCGAACTTGCACCATCTCTTCCTGTAATAATTGTACTTTGTTTAACAAAAAACTCATTTGATGTTGTTGTTCCTCCAGCAGTTTATTGGTTTGCTGGTGTTGATCAACACTCAACTGAACCCACATATTAGGGTTCACAACTGGTTATATTTGGGGTTCCCCAGTGTCTTGGGGTGGTTGCTGTGTTGTTCCCCTTCTCATGATGTTTTCTGGTATACTTCTATTACATGCATCATTATACACAATGTCAATTTTTAGTTGATCCTTAGGGTCCTAGCATATGAACGCCGCTCTGATACCACTTGTAACACTCAACCATAAAACTTACACAATAAAAAAAAAATTATTTACACTACCAGATCATTAATCCTCTTATTGTAACACTTATTTTTTGAATCTATTTAACCATAAACATAAGTTCCTATATTTATGTTGCACATGCATTATCACCAATCATTTAAGCATTGTTTGAACTTATTTTTTGTGTACCATATAACCAACCATATACAACCTATGGAATATAATTTATTTTCACAACCCATTTCAATTTAACTTATCATAAATCCATAATCAAATTATGTTTGTAGTTGAAATAATATATAGTAATAATGTTGGGTTGTTACAATACTTTAATAATAGTTCATCATCCGAGATATTTGATGTAAGCCTCATTGTCCTTTGTGAATCAAACACGATCTCAATATTTATGTCTCGAGTTACACGTAACTATTTACAACCTGTCATCATTAAATAATCTGCCACCTATTCTCGTTTGGGATCCCTGTGCGGCCACATGTCCTCAAGGACGCCATCTGATCTTAAAAGGTCGATGGGAAACTTTTCTTGGCAAGATTTGGAGTAGGTTAATGGGGTTATTCGCTCTCACTCTTACCATTTGTGCCTTGTCGTGAACCTGGAATTACTCTACTATGGTTTCTCTACTATACATTCTACCATGGCATTTCTTGCTCCACGAAGACAAGTCTAATCATGTCATCAGGCAGAGTCGACACTTGCCTCATCTAGTAGCTATCCATCCCGTGGTTTTTCTAGTAGCTTGTTAACTCGGTCTTTCGGCCTCCTCCGTCACAGTAAGAGATTCTCTGAGATTTTTTTTTGTTTTTATTTCCTCTCTGCAATTGCAAATCTCTGTTTCTTTTAATAGTTAAGTCAGGTAATGCTACCCTTCATTATTAATTTCTTTACTTTACAGCTGGGATTCTGGCCTTCAGGTGTGAGGATACTCAACCACAGGTAAGGAAATGAGCATATTTCACCTTCATACATCTATTAAAAGTTATGAAGTAGAATCTCATTTTCTTAGCCTATCTATCCATTGATTTATTCCGTTTTGGTTTCATCGCTTAACCCTTTTTATTGATATACTGCAGGTATGCTCTTGGTTATTGAAAACCTTGTTTGTTTCCCAAGGATTTTGGTCACGGCTAACCTATCCGCAACTCTCTCAAGGTATTCCATACACAAGTTCTAGGGTTGGCACTCTATGATATGGAGTGTGGCACGTGCTGAGCAGTCCTGGTTTTAGAAATAGCCTTGACATATATTCAGTTTAAGAAATTGTTTTATTTTATCTCCAAGAGCAGTAGTTGTAGCTATTCGAAACTCTTCTGCAAAAATTGTAATCATGTACCCAATTTAAAGCTTTCTTTTGTAACCAGAAGGTTCCTCCAAGTTCATACTCGATTGGGATTCCACTGAATTGATAATTTATAGGAATCTAGAATTTTTATTTTGGTCGAGATATCTATTCTTTTCTCTATCATCCCATACACTAGAACCTGTTTTTCTTAAGAAATATTTAAAGAATTTATTCCACTATGTTTTATTTAAATTAATTATTCAGATGCATAGTTTTACTGTACAGGTTCTTTTAAATGAACAATTAATTTACCTTTTCTCATTTCTGGTTGTTTCCCGTTATCAGTATTATTTCGAAATATTAACTGAGTAAATTCGGGTTTTATCCATTTTTGTGAAGAAGTACAATAGTTACAGGTATTCTTTTAAGATGGCTTGTGTATTTTTCAATTTAAAAAGGTATTGAATACCTAGCTCTTCTTTGAGGTCTATACCTTGGATTGAGAGTTTAGTATACACATTATATTTACGTATTTCTCTTGTTTTTACATGAGAATAAAAGAAAAGTATTAAATTCCGATATTTCTTATTCTTTTCGAATACAATTCTTATTGGTTGTCATTTTTCTCAGTATATCCTAGACAACACTCTCATTATTTAGCTTATAAATAGAAAATTAAAATCTATATAGGTGACCGGACAACCATGTTCCTTGTCTGAGTTAACTAGATCTGGGAGACGATGTGTCAAGGGTTGGGTTTCCACCCACCTCGTTCGACCAATGGTCTGCCCTAAAGAGTTTTACCCATATGAGTTTATCCTGCAAAGATACATTTATATTTCATAACCTCATCTTACTCTTCTGTTAATTAAAAATTTACTGTTGTGCTATTGTAATAGTTTACTTCACAATTCTGTCACAATGGTTCGCAATTTTCCTTCGAACACTCGGAAATATGCTTTACGGTAATAAACTTAAATCTTTTTTTTCTTAAGTTCTTACTACCTTAAAAGTATGTACAAGCATTTAGGCATATCTTTGGTATTCAAATATAACATATGACATCTATATATATTTACTGTACTCCCAAATATAAATGGTAACATTTCTATACAAATCCATTACGGTCTGTCCTAGAAACTTATTTCTATCGTTAAGAGGTAAATACCTATTTACAATCAAACTAAGAATTTTATGTATAATAATTACTTGAAAAATGCACAGATATTTCTATAGTTAAACCGTTTCCAAAGGTGAGGTCCTCCCAACCTTCAAGAGAGGTGATTACGTCCTCCTCTTGTCCCTGTGCTCTAATCCTGAATGGTACGAGTTAACAATGGATATTTATGCTGTGACCTCAGGACACCTAGTCCAGTCAGTACTAGAAATAATTCAGGATTTTCTACGTGTTTCCACTGGTCACTACCAGCTTTGGAAAATTATCACTCTCCCTCTTTCCATGAATAGAACCCCTACTCCTAATTGGGATCAGTCTCTTATCCCCAGAGGAGTAGGTAACTGTTTCCAACTGTCCCCAACCTCTTTTGAGTTCTTAGAAAACATTTACCATCATCTTTCACTTTTTATGAAGTTATTTTTCCATAACTAATTTTATTATTATAATTAATAACCTTTCAGCAAAAACGTTAATAGTTCTAGTCTTTTCTTAAAACAATAATTAAAATTGTCTTTTAATTAGTTTAATCAACTAGTTCTCATTAATGCAGCTGTCACACTTTCAAACGCCTAAAATGTTTTTTAATTGTAAAAGGAAAGAATTTGTCTGTGTAAATATGTAATACATTGCTCATTTTAAAAGGAGTGACTATTTTTGGGATTTTATATTTTTTAAATATGGTTATATTTACTATGAATAATTTTAGATACACAATTTTAAATTGGAAGAGTATTTTAAATTCAAGTTTAGAAAGGAATATAAGTTTTGAAAAGAAATTATAAGTGTGGTTTTTAATTCAAAATAAATTTAAAAAACAGTAAATGAAAGGTATTATTTTCACACATAAAACATTATTTTAGGATGTATAATGTCAATTTTTTTTCTCTAATTTCTTTCAATAATACTTTTACACGATCCAAAGACTTCAATATCTTTCTACTACTACTACTATTATTATTATTATCTGTAGAATTTGTATGGTTGTTAACACAACATGTAATTAATAACCCAGGAAAATCATCCTAAGTCTACAATACAAAAGAAAATAAATTTAAATGAGAATGTTCAAAGTGTTATCCTTATAAAAACCACACGTAATCATCGTAAGTCAATTAACATCTTCTAACATTGCTAGCAGCCAGTTGTTAAGGAAATGAGAACTAGTGTTTTAGCAGAATGGGGATTTCTTGGAAAATCCATGAATCTCTGACACGTAAAATTAGGTAACCATCTATGCTACAGTAGTTTAGATCTGGGTGTATTGGGGAAGCCATTTAGATCTGAGTGTTGGGGAAGCCATGACTAGTTGAGATGTATACAAAATAACAACTTGGAGGAAGTTGGTCATCTTCAGGAAGTACTATATCACAACAATATTTATAACATAAATGGTTAAAACTTACCATTTTCTATTTTTCTAATAAGAAAGTTTACCATTTTCTAATTTCATTTTTCCTTTCAAAGACTTGAAAAGCTTAGAAAATGGGAAAGAGAAAGTAAGAAAATACAGAGAAATAATGGAAAATCATAATGGAATAAAAAAGTTCACCATTTTCTAATTTAATTTTTTCTTTCAAAGGCCCAAAAATCTTTTTAAATGGAAAAGGAAAGAATTTTTTTGTGTAAATATGTAATACATTGCTAATTTTAAAGGGGTGATTATTTTTGGGATTTTATATATTTTTTGAATATTTATTATATAGATCCAACAGTGGATAGACAATGTGACAGTTGTACAATAACATAAAATAAAAAGGTTGACTATGGTGAGCAGTGGAATGATTCAAAAGTAAACACCTTCAGTGTAAATATTATTGTAAGTGGTATACAAGATCTCAAATTTGATATATTTTCAAATTTGATGGTTTGTGTACTACTTATCACAACATTAATTGTTGGTTAGCAACACTCTGAATATTGGTCACAATAAATAAATATTTTGGTGTATAAATGTAAGGTAGAGTGTATTTATATTTTTTAAGTTTTGATAGGTAAGTTTTATTGTAATAATTTTATAGTCAAAATGGTTTGAAATTCAATTAGTTCTGAAAAACTTTTAAAAACGTTTTATAAATTTTATTAAAGTTTTGAAAAAATAATTATTAAACTCAAAATTTTGAAAATTAAAAATAATTTTTTGAACATTTTCAAATTTGACAGGGTTATAAATAGAATTTGTTAGAAATAAAATTTATTTTACAAACCAAAACTAAAAAAAATATATGCCACTAGTTGTCATAATAGTACACATCAAATCTCAATATTTATGAAAAACAATATACACATTAAATCTCAATATTCATGCAATTTTCATTATCTATGAAAAATACAAAATAAAATAATAATGATCAATATGTCACTGAGTTTCATAATAGTAGACACACCAAAACTCAATATTTATGAAAAAAATTCACACATCAAATCTCAAGATTTATGAAATTTTCATTTCTAAGCAAGTGTGTCAAATTCATTGTAACAACCTCGGTGAAAATTCCATGTAATAAAAGTTAAAAATAAAACCATTGTTGATGGGATACTTATTCCAAGTTGAATGTTAGGAAAAAACATGTGCTAATGGGTGTTCATTTCGGTTATCATGGCTAAAGTAAATTAGCATTTAGGCAATGGCTAAGGCATTAAAGAGGCAAAAATACTTTTGGCACATTTGTTTATGAAAATAATGGAAAATAGGAGAAAAAGAAGGTGAAAGGTCATAGGTTTCATGTGAGGAAGAAAATGAAGAAAACAAAGGCGTCATTGATAAAAAGGCTTATGAGGATCAGTTGGAAATATTTTTCTCACACTTATGGCTCTCTTTCTATTTTCTCTCTCATACTCTTGGGCACTTGGAGTTTCTTGGAGAATTTTTGCATTGGACCAAGAAATGCAAGAAAGCAGGAAGAATGAGGAAGCAAGCACTGAGGAACACAAATCAACCAGCTACAACAAGATTCTTAGTAGGTATCGATTAACATGTGTTTTTTCCTTCATAGATATGAAATGGATGGTATTGCATGTGGTTATTTTATGCCATGGAATGGGTTTCTCCAAGTGTGACAATGTTTTTTAGCCTAGCCTTTCATTTTTCGTATGAATGTGATGACATGGGTTTCTCATACCTTGGTTGAGCTAGATTTTCAAATGAATTCGAAGCTGAGTCGAGTGGATCTCCAAAATGAAAAAAATATGGCCTAGTGGTCCCTGAACCAAACTATGGACCATGGTAAATCTATTAGGCTAGTAACCCCTGAACCAAACTGTACATTGCGGTAAAGCTAGATTATGCGTCTCAGTGGGCAGCCCTAGGAATTCTTGTCGGTGAAAGGCAGAATATACGGTAAATCCAAGACTTGGATTTCTCTCTATTGGGACTAGTAGTATCGAGATAGGATGTACGGTTAAGCCTGGAGAGTGGGTCTCAGTGTAGGGCCTAGTGGTCCCGGAATCAAACTGTGGATTACGATAAGGCCTGAGAGACTAAGAGGAACTAAAATTACTGATGGTGTAGGTGGAGAACTCTGGTATCATTTGTGCTTGTTTGGTTCTTTTTTTTTGGTTATGAGTCCCACATTCATGCTTGGAATATGGCACAAGGGTGATTGGGTGAAAGCACATTTGGATCAACCAATCTATGGTCAATTGGAACATGGAAGTCCCATATCTGATTGGATTTTATATTCATTAATGAGAAGCTCATTCCTTTGGTATTTAATGTATAAATGCAATGGCTTATGTGTGTATTTTATTGTTGTTGTATCCATGAGATTTATGTTTTTATTATGTTAGTTAGAAGCAAATATTTTGATGGTGGTGATGTATGGCTCTGTCCATATTTTTATTTGTAAATAAATTCATAATATATTTATGGTCAAATATATTGTATTGTAGCTAATCATTTAATGCAACCATGCTTCTTAATGATTGTTAGATAAGTATGAGACCCCTATGCATAGATCTGTTTTTTATAGCTATAGTTTCAATGTTTGTTACATGTTTGACAAAATATCTGTTATGGCTAGGAGGGTTCCAAATGATTTTTTATGTATGTTACTTTTTATGTATCATTGTACTGTTGTTATGTATCATCTTTGAAAATTTCATGAAGTAATGGGTGTAACATTGGGTTGTGGGCCTAAAAAGGTGGCTCAAATCTTGGGGACGCTAACACAGAACTAAGGAATTGAGTCCCTAGATGCTTGCATGAAATGTCATGCCTCTGTCTATAGCCTCTTAGATGCAAGAGCTCAAAAGGTCAGTGTGGCCTAGGGTTAAGAGGCCTGAATGGTTGGGTTACTTCCTGGGGGTGTTGTTGTTGCTGTAAATGTATGTATGTTTTGTTTCCGCCAGTTCCAGTTCATTAAGGTCACCTAGGAGGTTGAATATCATTATAGTAGCCTGTCATCACATGTTTACTCCAGTTGGTTAGTTACTTGGGTAGATTTTGGAAGAGGGTGTTACAGAGTGGTATCAAAGCATGGTTCAACCCATGCATTGGAAGGGTGGTGTGTTGGTCATGCTTTTCTATTGGTTGAATATGTGTTTCTCATACCTATGGTGTATGTGCTTGTTTCATCTATGTTGAGTTGGCCATGGTGGCAATGATGTTTCCATGGAAGTGATTATGGTATTATTGTCAACATGTTGTCATGAGTGTATGACTAGTTCACTACAAGGAACAAACCCTCTAGTGGAGGTTATAAAGGAGGTTTTTAGTGTTATAAAATTGGCCAAAATTGTCAAAAAAATATTTTCTACAACATTTGTTTATGGTTACGGAGGCTTTGGCAGAGCTTTTAATGGAAATTCAACACAACTAAGAAAAAATGGGTGGGCGGAGATTATTATGGATGGTTTTTTTCATCAGTGCGCTACTCTGGCTTTAACGCACTGGTGCGTAGATGTAGAAGTCACCCCAGGGTGGTCGAAGGAGAATGCACCAAGTCGTTAAGGTATAAAACCACACCGGGCGTAGTGTTGGTGATACAATGCATGGGGTCATTCTAATTGGCCTTAGGATTTGTGCAATGCCCATAAGTTGTATCAACACACTGATGCGTAGACTTATAGAAATGCATCGGTGCGTAGCATCACAAAAATCCACCAAGATTTATAAGTTGTATCGGTATTCATGCAGTGCCCATATGTCGTACAAATGCACTAGTGCTTATAGACACATAAACACCCTGGTGCACAGTATAACACAAACACACCGAGATTTATAATGGTATCAGTATTTGTCTGGTGCCCATAGATCATACAATGACACCAATGCGTATAGATACATAAACTCATTGGTGCTTCGTACCGCACAAACGCACTGATATTTTTAATTGGTTTTGGTACTTTTTCGGTGCCCATAGGTCGTAGAAATGCATCGGCGTGTTTCTTAATAAAAACTCACCAGTGTACAGTTAGTGACATGCACCAGCTTTCATTTTGTATTTTTTAGAAACATCGACCTATGACAGTGGAATTATTTTGATTGTTTTAAATTCATTATTCATCAAAAGTCGACACGTATTATAAAAATATTCATATTAATTAAATTTTTGTTAATGCATTTGAATGTGATGTTTGGATTAATTTTTTATATCATATCATAATTATTGTGGTTTTCTAAAATTCATTATTTATCAAAAGTCGACACATATATATCTTATAACAATATTCATATGAAATAAATTTTTATTAGTTCATTTGAGAACAAAAATGGAGAAGGCAATAGCGACAATGGAGGACCCAATACAATAAATTAAAAAAATATTTTATGATATATAATATATATGAATAAGACCATCTTTATCATACAAAATGGGACAATTATTGGTATCTCTTTGTCTTTCAATTGAGACACTGTGTCCTTTACATTAAAAAAAATGTCTGATTTCACAGACATATTTCAAAAAAATCAATGCCTTGCTTTGATATCCAAACATAGTGAGCATCATTCTTTGCTTGAGCTGATGTCACTGCTAGAGCTACTTCCATGACTTCGGTTTATTTTTAGGAATGTTTTGTTCATGGTGCTGATTGTTTTCTTCTTCTTCACCTTCCATCTACAAACATAAAAATAAACTGAAATGAGTGTATATACATTGGTGAGAATAATGAAAATTGCAATATTAAATAATATACATCAATGTACATCGAAAATAAAAATGACGTACCATAGCAACAATTGACTCATAAACTATACACATTCTTTCAAAACCATGTAGCATGCCATTTTTCAAAATTTCATCTATTGGCGTAGTTCCATACTTTGTTTCTTGCAAGTTTTATACCCCATAAAAAATCATATATTTAATATAAAATATGTTTTTTTCTATTAATTATAGATGGAGCTAAGTAAAACAAGATCGATAGATGCTTACAAATTCCACAATTAATTTATGATATGCCAACATATACTCACAACCCATATTTAACCCAATTTCAATCAATTCGTTGATGGTTCTTCTTTGTATATTAGCACCTGATTGAAGACATTCAATAATTATTTTTGCAAAACAACTTTAAAAATACAAAAATGAAATCTAGTTAAGTTGTTATAAGGAAGTAACAATTACTCGCAAACATAGATATCAACCATTTTCTTCCTTGTCATCCTATTTTATGTGCTGAATGGGTTCCATTTTCTTTTATTTTCTGCAAGAAAATTCTTGAAAATTAATATTTAATGCTAAATTGATTATTTATTGTACCTAATGATCGAAAAAATCAATGATTACATATTACATTTGAAACACGTTGTTGTTGAAATGGCTCCTCCTGCGATGCAATTTTGTCCATTTCTTTGACCATCTCCTTGTACACATTTTTGGACATTCCTACTGGCATATTTCTAATTTCAGCTCGTTCATCTTTTGATATTTTCATAATATTCCTCAAAATGTAACATGACAATACAATATTTAATTTTTATATTGATATCTAAAAAGTAAATATAATAAAAGTGATATTTATAAATAATTCTAGACAAAAATTTAAGGGAATATTACTTTTTCATTCCTTATTTTTTGTTGTTGTACATTTTTGCTATTAAAACTCTGACATGTCTCATTGAACAATTCTCTAGAAACTCTTCCTGTACTTTAGACAAAATTTTGTTCTTGGAATCATTGGATTGATTTTTGTATTGTAAGTGGAAAGAACGTCTATACATTCGTTCCACTAGATCCCTCAAAATTTTGTAAAAGTTTTCCCCCCTTCGTTAACTTCCAACAGTACTCCACATGAGCTAAGGAGCAATTCATTTTCATTTCCATGTTCTATTTTTTTTTATTCTTAGAACAACATTCATTTTCTGAGTTATTGGACACTGTAGAACATTGAACAGATGTGAATTTATAGATTGTTTGACACATGTTATCTAAAAATTTTAAGTATATTATTAATGATAATTGAAAAATGAAACTCATATTGGATCGATAGTCTTTTTTCATTCACCTGATTCATCCTTTTGAAATTTTTCCATCAAGCGTTTACGCTCTTATGGTCCTAGATCATAAGTAATAATATCCAGCTTCATCATTTTGTGGCTTTGCATGATACACAATAAACAATACATATTAGTTAAACTTACATATAGTTAAAAAATACTATTGTTTATAAAGAATTTAAAAAGAACTTGCCTTTTTTTCTTTTCTTGATGTGTTATCAATATTTTTGTTACTTGATCTCTTGTCGGTCATTTCTTTATCAGTCTGAAACCTATACCATATCATCCATTAATATATTTATAAATAAATTGTCAATTTTCTAGGTAAAAAATAAATCTCAGGACACATGTGCTCCTTTAATGATGTACACACTGCTGCCAGTGCGTGGGGGTATTAAAAACACACTACAAAATAATATAATAGACTGTACGGTGCATGGGGTATTATAAACGCACCGCACAAACAGTGTAATAGATCGTATGGTGCTATCCTCATAACGTGAAGCACCGGTGCCCTACTTTAGATATGGTGCACTGATTTAATTTTTTTTTTTCAAAATTCTTACTACACAGTACTTGCCCGGTGCAGTTTATAATACAACGCACAGGTGCGCTACCTTACGCAGGGCACACCGATAAAAAAAAGTCCATTTTTTTCCAAAAATTCACGCAATGGTCGAATGGATTGGGATTCGACTATGCAAGCCGTCCCATGGGTTGGAAGTTAATCTAAAATGAAAATCCCTAATTCTGAAATCACAGAAATAGGGAGAAGAAAGGGAAAAAATAGAAAACAAATGAAGGGTTTAAGGTAAAAATGTATAAAACTGCAAAAAAAGTAAAAAATTGCAGAAAAAAATAAAAAAAATAATCAAATTTAATCACGAGATGGTTTGAAATTCTATGATACAAGGTTTTAATCCCTAGAGGTTTGGCTTCTGATTGTCTAAATACTTTTGTTCGAATGTATTTCACTGCTCCACAGTGCCCTCGTGCTCTTTTTCTCTAGGTATGTCTCCTACAAATATCTGGCTGAAACTTTTAGCAAAAATAGTGAAATAATGAATAGTGTTTAGTATTTAAGGAATTATTTTATGAAATTATATTTTCAAAAATACTTTGCTGCCATTTTTCAATTTTCTGCTTTTTTTTCACTTAAATAAAATAGAGTTGTGCTTTTTTCATTTACGTTTTTTCGTCACGAGTGCATCACTTAATAGAACTGTACCAGTTCATCTTTTTGTAACACCGGCACCGGTGCGGTTATATGTACAATAGCACCAATTGTGGTTAAGGCACTAAAATTACTTTTAGGTGTGTACACCAAAATTTAGTGAACTCCAAACATAGAAATTGCAAATAAAAAATTTGTTTATTCTTGAGAATTAGAATTAGAATTAAAATTGAGAATTGGAATTGGATAAATTCTTGATGGAAATAACTATTCTTCCAATGCATTTTGTTTATTGCAGGAGGTCCCCACTAATTATGTTGAGAGAATGCAATGTGGGGCGTGTGAAGATGCAATACTACAGGGCCCAAGTGGGAAATTGTGGCATGTGAACCTGTTATAATTGGCACTTAACTATTTGCAACCAATATGTTTTAGAATATAATCTGCAGATAGATGGATGGCCTGCCAGCAATTAGTACATATAATATGTAGAAAGGTAATGTTCTGGGAGCAATGACAACGAGTCCTTCACTCTACATTTATTAGCATAAGAAGACCAATTTTCAACTAGACGACACAATTATTACATGTGGAGGCAGTGATTTCCCATTGAAAATTAGTACAGGGTTGAGCAGAGGAAAGGCATTGCAAAATACGTTATTACATTCGCTTTTCCAATGGGAAACCAATTTGCAGGTGGAAATATGGTAGTTTCAGGTATCTATGCTTTTCTTCCGACAAAAATGGTCACTGGATTTCCATTTATAATACAAGCATACTTTTTATTGGTTTAATCCATAGGACCATAGCTCAGACAAGTTACAGATGCCATTCAGGATCAATTGAAAGCTGAAGATGTGATTTTATGCGATGTCAGCTTTGTTGGTAAAAGTTTATGTAAGCCAACCGAAGCTCGGACAATACTTCTAGCTGCTTTTAAACACATTTTGGATAATCTTTCCCTTCATGAGACCTACTATCCCAATCAACAATGTTAATTGATATTTCTCTGTTGTCCTTAAGGGAATGAGAATCCTTCCCTTCATGGTGCCTCTTGGCTTTATCAACTACCTCAATTGATCTTTCTTTGCCATCAACTCTACTCTCCATTTCTCCATCATGGGACCTCTTAACCCTATGGTTGGCCTCAACCGAATACTCTCTGCCGATCTCAACCTATACTCCTTTTGTACTCTGTCGAGATCTATAGCCGTTTGCATCCCTGTAAGAATCTTTGTTCGTATTTCTATTTGAATCACTCATTTTCTCTACTATAAACTTCCCAGCTAAAATTCAGACTCTCATCTTTTCAAAACCTCATCTCCTCAAAAAAATTCTTGCCTGCAATTGGAACCCTTTGCTGCTCCAATACTGCACTTTACAGAATAACCTTGTTTCAGTGCATGTTGTTTTATAAGCACACCAGGGCAGTTTGTAAGATCGAGGTTTTTGTTTTGGCGCAGTGTTTTATGACGCACCTGTGTGAAAGAGTTGTGAAGCACCGATGCCTATGAGTAATAAGACGCACCGGTGCGTGTTATGATGATAAGCACAGCATACTATATAAAGTTCTTTTTTTGTATGTAAGATCATAATAAAATAATGATAATTCTAAAGGACATGAATTTATTTGCATTATTTTCTAAACTATATTATGTTACAAAAATTCATATTATTCTAGATTTATTATTTTACAATTATTTACAAATTTAAATATTTTAATAAATCATTTCCCATTAATAAAATTAAAATTTTCATATTAATACAATTAAAATTTTACAACTCTTTGACATACAATTACATTTACAATTACAATTTTACAATTTCACATACAATTATGATTAAAATTAGAATTAGAATTTTAATTTTACATACAATTACATTTACAATTAAAATTTTACAATTACAATCATTCCACAGTAATACAATTATTTTTTTACAAATATTTTACATACAATTAGAATTACATTTACAATTACAATTACAATTTTACAAATATTTTACACACAATTACATTTAAAATTAAAATTACAAATACAATTACAATTTTAGAATTTTACATACAATTACAATTAGAATTACAATTTTACAATTTGTCATATATACAATTACAATTACAATCATTTCACAATAGATTAAATATTACAAATACAATTAAAATTTTACATTAAATGTTTTACATTTAAAATTACAATTAGAATTACAATTGCAATTGCAGTTGCAATTAAATTACAATTTTACAATTTCACATACAATTACGATTTGAATTACAATTACAATTTTAATTTTACATAAAATTACATTTACAATTTAAATTTTACAATTACAATCATTTCACAGCAATACAATTAAAATTTTACAAATATTTTACATACAATTACTATTAAAATTACAATTACAATTTTAAAATTTTACATACAATTAGAATTACAATTACAATTTTACAATTTGTCATATATACAATTACAATTACAATCATTTCACAATAGATTAAATATTACAATTACAATTGCAAATACAATTACGATTTTAGAATTTTAGATACAATTAGAATTACAATTACAATTTTACAATTTGTCATATATACAATTACAATTAAAATTTTACATTAAATATTTTACACACAATTACAGTTAAAATTACAATTACAAAAATTTAAATTTCAATTACAATCACGACATAATATTTAATAAATATCATGGTCATTTAATATTAAATTAATTAATAAACATGATGATCATGATAACCATCGTACAAATATCATATTCGACTAAAAAACACATTCAAACATCAAAATAACATTATATATTAACATCATCATAACACAAACATCAAATATACATCTCATGTCAAATAACTCATGCTATCACATACACATCTATCTACAAGCTAAACATTAAATGAACATATCTAACATGACCTAACAATATACACATCATGATGATCACCAACATGTAAATTAAGTAAAAATGCAACATCAACATAAAATACATGGACCACATATATATATATATATATATATATATATATATATATATATATATATATATATATATATATATATATATATATAAGCGAATAATGTTTAAAAATATACCATTGTAATATAAATGTCATGGATGATGAGTAATTACAACATCAACCGTGACAAATTACTAGTGAAGCTTATAGGTCAATGGTGCGACATTAGTAACAAATGGTCCTAACTGTCGCAGTCGCATTCGTCTTTGATGGATACTAGGCTACTAATTAGGCGTGGCAATGGTGTATCATTTCCGCATTGTTGCTAGATACTGGTGGAACCTCATATCGCCGAAGAATAACCCAAAGGTGAATAATCATTAGATAGTGCGTTATCGTTGTCCATCCATTATAAACAAATACATGCCTATAACGTGAAAAAATCCTCCTAATTCATGTAACAGTTGTTGTAGTTCCTACGACATGCTGCAATAGGCTGTACATGTCACGTGGCATGCCTCTCTACATCTGTAATAGCCTATCATCGGCTTGTATGTCTGTGTAATGAGTGGACTTGATGCCCGCCTCAACAATCAATGCACTGAGTTGGTCACCCAACTCCATCCTATATCTTATATCAGGACAACCACACCTAGAAAAAGGTGGTACTAGCGCACCAACAGGAGCATGTCTCTCTGCACCAGCCTCCTGATCATGATCCTTGAAATCTTCCATGTCCTGATTGTCATCAAGATCCATACCTGGATCATGTGGTGGTTCTAGCATCTCCTTGCCATCAAAAGAGCCAATGTCTACAAAATATATATGAGTACACAAAAATTAGTATACAATTTCATTACATAATTTAATAAAAAAAAGTTAAAGTACATGTCAAAATAAATATAAATAAAATAGTAATATTACCTCTATCATCTGGAGGCTCATCATCTGTGAAGAGGATGTTGGTACACCCTCGCCAATCCAATCCAGCATAAGGACAGGGGACCATAATGAAGGGATGCAGCTCATCAACATTGGCTAGTAAGTCCAGTGCATCATGCGATATCCTGGCTGGAAACATAGTCTCTCCCCTCTTGGGCATAATATGCTCCGACATGTGGATCGAGGCCTCCAACATTGGCCTACGAGGTTTCAAAACAAACTCAAGCCTCATCTCTAGAAACCTCTCAAAAAATAAACAAAAAATCTCTAAAGAAAAAGGGAAGTTGACCCTCCCTTGTGCATGAGCACGACATCTATCTAAGGTCGTACAAAGCTGTCGCAAAAAAAATGGCAGACTACCTGACAATTTGTGGCTCCTGTACTAAAGAATCAACATAATATAGAAGCAGGAAAATAATGCATTACCCATCACTAGTATTTTGTGAAATGGTAAAAATGAGAAGTGAGAGGCACTGCACGTCCTATCTACCAAATGCACCAATACGTAGCTGACCTCCAGGGACTTGAAACTCTGAAGGAGACAATACATCTGCTCCAATGTATCTCTGGGAATAAACTAACGGACTCCCTACTACACAACTAGCTGGAACCTCTGGGAACAAGGGAAAATCCACCCCTCTCCTCGATAGCCCTGTAATGAAATAAATATCCTCCTCAGTGGGTGTGTACTACTGGTCAGGACCAAAATGGAAAGCTTGTTGGTGGTCATTCCACCTGTGGATATGATGTCTCAAAAACACACTACGGGCCTTTAGGGAAGTAGCCTCCTCATAGAACTTGAGGAGGCCTACATGCCTTAGGATCCCTTGGGTACATGATGTAATAGGGCAAGGGTATGCATCTCTCTCCCTCTCTCATGCCTCCCATTAGCGAAGCATGTCATACTGCTCCACCTATTGTTGTTGTGGTTACTTCGCTTCTCTCTGAATCATTGACATATTAAATTTTATTTTTTATTAAATCAGGCATGTATTTAGGTATATACATATATAATGTTTCTGGAAAAAAAAAAACCAGTCGGTGTGCCACGAAAACAGTCATGCACCCGTTCCAGTGCAGCTTTTGTTTGTGGAGCACCAGAGGCGGTACCCCAAATGACATAAAATGCACTGTATGCGGTGCACTTGAAATTTCTTCAAGCACCGTTGACTATATATAGTGTCAGAGGAGTGGTGCGCTGACTAAAATATATAACCTGGCGCATATAGTTTTGTTAGTGCACCGACTTCCTGACAAATTACATAGTCAATGGTGCGGTCTTTTACCAAGTTGCACCTTTGACCCTGTCCGAATGTCAAATGCAGTGCACTGACAAACACTGGGGTGGATATATCCATCAACGCACCACATTGCTATTCCCATAGTCAACGGTGTGCCTGGCTACATGACCGCACCACAATTTTTTTTAAATTTGAAAATAATGCGGGGTGCCTTTCGGTACTGCCCCGAACACAGTGCAGATACCGTTAGCACCGGTTGCAGTGCGACCTATAAATTTTACAGGCAGCATCACTGACCGGTGCGAGCCAAATGGCTCGTGTGCACTGTGCGACAAAAAAAAAAAATCCTTTTTAACGGTTAATTTTAAGGTTACTTCAAATTATAATCTTCTAGAAAGCTTAATTATGGAAAAACTAGAAAAATACCTGTACATTTTTCTGTCGAGGAGGCATATTGGTTGTAGAATTTTCAAAAGAAAAATTTCCCACCATTTTTCAAAATGTAAGCTGGAGATTCGTGGCCAATGCACAACAACAGTGTATGCAATGGGTGTAATGGGAGGACCGACGTAAGGGCAGCTCAGAGAATGATAAATTGAACTGGTGCTTGAGAGCTCTGGAGTACTGAGAAAAGTGAAAAATGTGGTTTTTTGGCCATAATTTTTTTATTATTTAACCTTGTTATGGTGCGCGGGGCTTTATAGGTGCACCGATGCAGTTTCTTAAGACCACACCAGGCGGTTTTAGATTTTTCACGTTGTTTTATGATGCATTGGGGTGGTTCCTTAACACCGCACTAGGCTGTTTCAGTTTTGGTGCGGTGTTTTATGATGTACCGGGGCGAAATAGTCATGAAGCACCGGTGCTTTACAATATTAGGATGCACCAAGCGTGTGTGTATGGAGAGCACGGTGTCGAGTGTGCCAATTTTTTGTGCGACTGATGCTTTCTCTTGTAGAGCGCACTGGTGATGGAGAGAAGAAAAGTGAAAAATGCGATCTTTTGGCCGTAACTTTTTTTTTATTTAACCTTGTTCTGGTGTGCGTGTTTTATAGCTGCATCAGTGTTATTTTATATCAACGCACTGGTCCATTTCTGTTTTAGCGCAGTTTTTTATGATGCACCAGTGTGATTTCTTAACACCACACCAGGCTGTTTCTTTTTTGGCACAGTGTTTTATGATGCACCGGCGTGGAAGAGTTGTGAAGCAAAGGTGCGTTACAGTAATAAGATGCACCGGGCAGGTGTGGATGGAGCACATGGTGTCTTGTGTGCCAATGTTTTGTGCACACCGGTGCTTTGTCTTGTAGAGTGCACTGGTAATTGACAGCTCTAGAGCACTGAAAAAAGTGAAAAATCCAATTTTTTTCCATCATTTTTTTTTATTTAACCCTTTTCTAGTGCACATGGTTTATAGGTGCACTGGTGCTATTTCTTACGAATGCATCAATCATCTTCTGTTTTGGCACATTGTTTTATGATGCACCGGTGTGGTTTTTTAATACTGCATCGGGTAGTTTCAGTTTTGGCACGGTGTTTTATGATGCACCGAAGCAGAATATTTGTGAAGCACCAATGCTCTAGAGTAATACGACCCATCAGGCGGGTGTATATGGAGTGCAAGGTGTCTGGTTTTCCAATGTTTTGTGTGCATCGATGCTTTCTCTTGTAAGGAGCATCGGTGCAATGTTGAATGATAAGCACGCCGAGTGGAAAACATCTTTAAAACCCTCCGCTTGCCAACCTCCTCTAGTAACCTCCACTATAAATGGATGTATGGGGTATTTTTATATGGGGTTCCTCAAAAACATCCACTAGAGGGTCTTTTCCGTGTAGTGGTTATGTGTTTCTCATGCTTGCTTACATATTGTTACATATTGTCCATGCATTGCTTGCTTATGCTAGGGTTACATATTGCTCACGCCTAAATGTTATCGATTTATTCTTTCTTGTGTGATTTCATATGTTTGACATGCATTGGTCATTCATGATTGGTTACACATGTAAATTAGGTGCATACAATTAAGTTTTCATTGTTTTTATTAAGTTTGTTGTGCAAAAGGTCATTTTATGCAATTAGGTCATCATGATGATTTCGTATGTTATGGTTGTTGTCTCGAGGGGTCCTGACCTAGGTTTGGACGTTAAGGTTTGCAAAAAAACCCCCATACTACTGGCCCTTTTGATTGTGACCTACTTGTGCAGGCCAAAGTCTCACCCAAAGAAGTATGGGAGGGTGTTGGGACCAGGTCTCCGTACCCTGAGAGAGAGTAGGTAAGCCAAGCAGATCCGCGTTCGCAACATATCAGGTTTGCACAAGACAGGTTTGCTCATAGTTTTTTTAATAGTATAATCCACATTATAATAGAGCTATTACCATACACAGATCTAGTCAATACCTTCGCATCCATGTGCATATCAACAATAACGAGTACAAAATATCATAACGCATCATTAACAGATTACAAATATATCATAACATGAACAGATTCACATCATAATGGATAACGTAACTGTATTCTTAGCTGTAACAGATCCCAAAGGTTTGCATTAACAGTAACACATTAGATCAGATAACACGGAGCTACTTTAACTATATCAGCATATATTATAATCCAAAACCCAATACAATCCAAACATAGCCTGCACACACATCCAATAGGGTCCGCGCACAGCAGGACTGAGGATCTTTGTGCACACATCTAGCAGGATTCCTTACCCAAACAAACCAACAACATATCTAACAATTTTCACTTAGCATCATACTTAATTATTTTCTACTTCAAGACTCAAAATGTTCATCTATTTATAAAGACTTAGCCTACGCTTTCCTGCGGTCCGTAAACCATGGTTTGTGGAACCTAGGTCTACCCTTGACCCGTTATAATGCATTCAGGGCTTTGACCCACCCCAAAACCCCTGCATTAGACTAATTAATACCAAAAATATACAAAATTGTACAAAATTCGCAGCTTTAGGGGAACCTTTTCCAACAGCCCCCCAACACAATCTTGTGACTCTTCCCAAGTCACTATGGTCGTGGGGTCTCCACCTGCGCCTGCAACAGCCTGATCGCTTAAACTAGTGGGGTTAGCACTCCTTCACTCTGGGCAGTAGCGTTCTGAGAAATATCCACCAACTTTTGCAAAGTTGATCCTTCTGTCGCAGCGGTGACGCTCTCCACAGTTGGGTTCAGTTGTTTAATAGCAACATCAATATACTGAGAGAGCTTGAGGGCTTCATCAGCCCATGGCTTAAGATGCTTGCTGAGGGTATTATTCTTCTGGCGGAGTTCATCAATATCATCCCAAAGGGCGTAGTTGGTATGTAGTCGCGCCAATCGTTGAGCATGTATCAGAGTATGCATAGTGGCTTCCAGCTGCTCGAACGCTTCTTCTTTATATCACATGTCTTGGTTGATTTCATGCAGGAGAGGGTCACGTTGCACCTTGGTCCATAACTACATAGATTTTTCCAGTAATTGGTTACCCTGAGCAATCTAATCTGTAATCACATTCATGGCCACCGTAACCATCATAGCTTGCTTGGCCCGTACCTCTGCTGGTGTCTCTGGCTGCAACTTGACCTCCAAGTTTGTGATCCATTGTTCCATCTGCATTTTTACAACCTGGATCTCTGTCCTTGAGGCCTTTATTTCCATTACCAACCCCTCAATCTTGGCCTGTGGGGTGGCAGTAGCCGAGATGTCTTCTAACATCTGTGTAGAGTCTACTAATTAAGTGCTCTAGCTCGATCTATTGTGCAGAAATGAGGGTACAAGCATCCTATGCCTCTAATGCCTCAGCAACATTTTCTATGATTATATGCTCAGCTGTACTAAGCCACTGATGAGCTTGTCAGTCCCAATGCTGAATTTCTTCAAATAAGGACATGTGAAGTAGTTGCAAAGGTTCATGTGGCAGGCAGGTGAGATCCAATTTCACCTCTGTGTAGGCCTGGACTTGCACTCCTAAGTCATGTGGACTTAGTATGAGGGTGGCTCTAGGGGCTGCGCAGAGGCAGCCTTATAATTTATCTATCATTGTGCTGCTAGTCGATGGGGCTAATCGGACCTGGATCATATTTGTCTGCAAAGTGTCAATTTTCAACTGCAGAGCCCTGAGCTCAGCCTGGAGGGTATTGACCATGGCAATCTGCTACTCCTCTAGATCCAGCCATTTATCCTCTGCAGCCAAAGTGACCTCGTTTGCAATTTGCTCAAGGTCCCCTTCTATCATTGTAACGATGTCGTTGCACTCTGGTCATTGAGAGCGCTACTTATTTCGCGGCCCTTTAACAGGGTCACCAGTCCTCTTCGTTCCTCGAGGGGAGTCAGCACCCTCGGCATCCAACTCTTTAGTTCCTTCGTCCAGCTGTGTGCCCTTCTGTGATGCTTGTTCAGTATTATTTTTCTGCTGCACAGTCATCTACAATGGTGGGTCCATGCTTTTCCTAGTAGCATTATTTGGTCCTCTAGTCCCTTTGGTAGTGGTGGGAAGGGTGACCTTCATGGTGCTCATGCCTTCAACGCCTTTCGCACTTGTCTTGAAACCAAGCTTCCAATGTGGAGGCAATTTTTCAATTAAACATTCAATCTCTTCATCGGTAGCCATATAGGGGATAGAAACCCACGCAGGATCTATGCGGCCTCTGATTTTGATGCTATGTATAATCATTTAGAATGCAATAGTGCTTTTATACTTATCGTAGATGGATGGAAATAGATGTAGTCGGGAGTTGATAGCTGTTGTGATCCCACTATGAAATAACACCCAGAAGACTAGATTTTCCTCAATGTGGTACAGGTCCTTAGTGTCCCAAAATTTCATATATCGGGCCCCCTCGCACATGTCTTGGGTGAGCTCATGGAGGACCGATTCCTTAGGTGCTTCCAAGGCAAACAACACACTGAGGAGAAGCAGCTAGGAATAAAAAAATGCTCATCCCTACTCCTGGGATTCGCGGACATTGGTTAGAAACTCGTTGCACAAGTACTAGGACCAATTGAAGTAGAAGCATTTATCACATCGGCCTACCAATTGAATTACATATGCAGAGATGGAGGTTGCCTGGCATTTTCACATCATCTTGCATGCCAATAACAAGGTACCCAACTGCGTACCACGGTTGCTGATGGATTTTGTCATGAAGCCTCGAGTGTTCTACTCCGCATGGTAGGTTTCGTGCACGTGGTTATCAATATTCCCCTCGTACTTCTTACCAATGCACAAAAAAGGGTCCAACCCTTCCATGGGGAGACTAGTAATTTGATGAATGAGTGCATCATTGATGGGGATTTGGTCCTGGATCCATAAGCAGCCATCATGGACCAGGGTAAGCAACTGGCATACCCGACGGTCTGCGATATTGTAGTGGCTGAAATATGACATCCTTAGCAGGTTTAAGAGACCGAACCCTGCCAATCCACATACCCAGCACATGGGGACAATCTTTATCCCATCCTCTTCCTATATTCTGTTAAGATATAATTCGGGTGCCAACTCAGTGAAGGCCTCCAAATTGGCCAAGTCATGATCAAATTTCACCTCATGGATCTTTCAAAAGGGTTCACAAATGACGAGGACCTCACTCGGGGTCAGTGGCATCTGCAGGTAGGTGCACAAGCCATCGAGATTCTTTTGCATGCGTGTGGAGGGCTTGCGGGGCCAAACAAAGGGTGGTAGACAATTGATTGGTTCAACTACCTGGGCCTTCTTCTGAGAAGTCATAGGTCACTTTATTGGGTTGGGTGAATGTGCCTGGGGCACAGTTGATGGGGACTTTACATTTCGTGGGGAAGTACGGGGCTTCACCCCAACCCATTTCGTGGGTCTCCCCGACGTTTGCACTTTTTCTTTCCCCTTCTTCTTTACTTGATTCAGCGTAGATATAACTTCCTTAGCTTCTGGTTCGAATTCTACTACTTCCTCAGATTCTTGTTCTGTCAAGGTCACAGGTTGGGATGACTCAGCAGGATTAGTCACGGTCATTATGGCGTGAAAAGCAAACTCAGGGTGGCTACTTTCAGAGGGGTAATCGTGCTCATACATCAACAAGCACAAGAGACACAGAGTCCTACAGAGCACAAAATGTTCAATCTATATGGAACCCTCTTCTGAACTATCCCCTTGCTTTTATAGCCTTTGGAATTGACCAATGGTTGAGTAAACCTTATTTGGAACTTACCATCAAGTAAACGATAAAAAATATTCCAAAATCGCCTCATTAAATGTCGGCTGCCCACTCCTTTCAACAGTAACTTTTGCCTTTTGCTTGATTTTACTATTCGAATGGCTAGTTTTCAAACCCACTGTGTGCCTAACGTACCCCTGTGCTCCCAGCGTACCTCCTATGCACCTTGCCCACCCCTGCATTCCCAGCTTACCCCTTGCACCCCTAGTGTACCTCTACGCTTCTAGTGTGCCTTCTGTGCTTTGAACATGCTCCTGCACCTGGCGTGCATCCCTCTGGTCTTCCAAATCTGTGGCCATGCCCTGCACATATCATGGTCCTTACCTTCCTTAGTGGACGTACTATGCCCCATATAGCTACTTCGGCCATATAGTCATTTAATATGATACAGTTTGAGTTGGCTACCATCGACATGGCCACGTAACATATCACTGCGCAGGTAGCTGAATAGCTCCGCTATTTGTGACTTCCCTTACCATGTAGGGACCGAGCCGGTCCTGAAACAACTTCCCTAGGTGTTTCACAAACTCGATAACATATAACAGGACTAAGTCTCCCTCTTTAAATGTCATTTGTCGAATATGTCGATCATGCCATGCCTTGTTGTGAGCCTTCTAAACCTGCTGATGGAAATTAGCAATGAAATCATCTTCCTCCAAAGCTAGAAGCTACATGAAATGCTCCTCCATGATATCAGGCTCCACCATATTCGTAAAGGCTACAATGCACAGGCTAGGAAGAATATATTCCATGGGCATAATGGCCTCCTTGGCATAGACCATCCTAAACGGCGTTTTCCCTATCAACTCCTTATAGGTTGTTCGGTAGGCCCAAAGAAAAATCGGGATGCACACGTCCCAGTCACTGCGATCAGAATTATAGACCTTAGTCTGTGCTTGCTCCAAAAATTTATTAAAAGCTTTAGCTAATCCATTTGCCTAGGGATGATACGGAGTGATTTTCACATGATGGATCCAAAATTCTTCCGTCAAGGCCTATATTTTCTCATTAACAAAATGCGTACCTCTATTTCTCATTAAGATCTTCAGACATCCAAATATTGTCAGAATCTTCTCAAAGTCCGTAGTGGTATCTATAGTGCAATCCTTCACCACTTGTGCTTCAGCCTGCTTGGTTACATAATCAGTGGCAGTTATAATGTAGCGTACACCTGTCTTCTTTTTCAGTGGGTTGATAGGTCCCACAACATCGATGGCCCATTTTCCAAATTCTTGCAGGGCCATTTGTGATTGAAGGGGAATTTCATCTATGCATGATGGCCTTCTTGTTCGTTGGCACATGTCGTAGGATTTACAATAGTCATGAGAGTCATTATGTAGGGTAGGCCACCTTAGTCCAGCTCTCAAGGTCTTTTGCATCATTGGTTTCCTTGCATGGTGACCTCCTGCTACACTATCATGGGCTTCTACCAAGATATCATGTCGTTCATGCTCCAAAATGTACCTTCACAACACATCATCAACTCCCATCTTATATAGATGACCTACGATGATGGTAAAATATTTAACCCGGGTTACCAACTCTTTCTTCTATTGTACTGAATACTCTTCAGGTGTCGTGCCTATAGTTAGGAACTAAATGATGTCGATGAAGTGCACATCAACTACCTTAATAGCAAACAGCTGCACATCAGAAAAGCCTTCTTCTAGGCTGGTCAGTGTCTCATCACTCTTGATTCAGGACAAGTGATCCGGCCCAACATTCAACTTCCCTGGCTTGACAATTATCTCAAAGTCGTATTCCTGGTACAGGAGTTGCCATTCGCATATTCCCCCCCCCCAACACAGGCTTATTCACTGGGTATTTCAAAGTTGAATAAGCTATAAAAATTTCGAGTTGTCCTCCTAATAGATAGTGCCAGAACTTCTGTAATGCATAGACCATGGCCAACCCCTCCCGCTCCATAGTGGAGTAATTGCGCTCTCCACCAAGGATTTTCCTACTAGCAAATGCAACAGGATGATCAACATCTTCGTTGCCAGGCTGCGTAAGGACTGCGTCCAGGGCAATCCCTGATGGATCTACATGAACATGGAATACCTTCACCCCATCAGGAAAGATGAGAATAGGCACAGATACCATCTTCTCCTTCAATAGCTCGAAGATCTTCTGAAATTCTTCATCCAAAAAAACAAAACATCCTTGTTAAGTAGCTTTTCCATAGGCATTGTGATCAGTGCGTACCCTTGAATAAACTTCTTGTAGTAGCCTGTATGTCTGAGGATTGAACAAAGCTATTTCTCTGTTGTAGGTACTGCCAGGTTTATGATAACTATGACTTTGGCAGGATCAACCATCAGTCCTTTTTGACAAACTATGTGCTCGAGCAAGATTCCAAAGGGTACGTGGAATATGCACTTCTTGATATTAAAGGAAATCTGGTGCTTCCTACAGGCATCCAACATCACGGGAAGGTTTTAGACGTGCTTCTTCACCAAGCCGAATATAGTCCAGTCATAAAAATACACCTTCAAAAACTTGTGGATGAACTCTTTGAACACTACGAACACCACCCACGAAAAGATGGCAAGGGCATTCTTGAGCCCGAATGGCATGACAGTATATTGAAAGGATCCCCATTTAGTAGCAAATGTAGTTTTGGTGCGACCTTCAAGTGAAATTCTGATCTGATGGTAGCCTAAGAACCCATATATAAATGAGTACGCTTCCTGCCCTCCCATGCTATCAAGGATTTCATCTAAGAATGGCATGGGAAATGGATCATGTATGTAGGCATCATTCAATTTACGTAAGTCAAAATAGATTCGTATCTCTCCCTTTGTCTTTTTCTCTTGAACCACCATCGAACTTACCCAGTCTGACTATTCAACTAGTTCGATGATACCTGCGGCGAGCATATTCTTCCTTGACCCTTTGATTATACTCAGGATTCAACTGATAAGGCCTCTGCTTCAAAATGTGTGCATCTAGTTTTAACATGATGCACATGACCCCTAGGTCCCTTGTGATCCCCTTAAGTTCCAAAAACTTCATTGGTAATAAGTCCTAATACTTTGTGAGTAGTTTTCCAACTTTACCTATTATATCCTCATCCCAGTGATCCCTAACTCTAGGCAACTTAGGCTTCCCTTCCATGCCAACGTTGACTTTTCACAGCTTCAAAGGATTAGTAACATCAATATTTTGTAGTGGGGGTCCAACAACTGTGTGCTCTCCCTTCGATTATGGGATAGATACATTGTGCGGATATTCATCCAACTCTTGTATTGCTATATTGCGGAAGTTGACAATATCCTACATCTGTGTTTCCCATGCTGGTGCCCCAAGTGCCACATAAGGGCACGATTCATCAAATAAAAAGGTATCTATATCTTGTAGAGATTCGTCAAGCACCTTTGTTCCCCCTAATAACCCAAATGTTCCCACAAATTCATCCTTTAATGTTTCCAAGTGGCGGGTGCTCTGATGTAGCTTCGCATCTAAGTACCATGCTGTGGGAATTGGTCCCAAGGAATGTATAAACAGTTGAACCCATTATTTTTTAGTCTGGTCATACCATTTTTCCATCCAAGCGAAGAAGTGCTCATGTAGGTCTCCTGGGCCAAGAAATTTATTTACACGCAAGTGGACCGAAGATTCAAATCATAGGATCATCATATCTTGACACTCTTCCAAATCCTAGAACACCCCCTTATGCGTATCCCACCACCTCGTAGGTGTTGCGCACATGGCTAGATTAAGGGCCCATAACCTTCGCTCTCGGAACCTCATCTTCAAATGCTCACAAAAACTCCTTAACGCTACCTAAAACATCAAAGTAGGGCAGTTCTCTTACCTCGAAGGAGATGCATTGGAAGTTCTTGGTGATTCTAAGACATCGCAGCGCAGATACATTATGCAATTGATTCTTCCAATTTTCCATCTCTTTGTCGTAGTCAAAGAAACATTATCTATATTTTTCCCAGCAAAGTACACCATCAATGATGGGATTGATCCAATCTTCATCCCGTGAAGTTAAATTATAGTTATGATCCACATCCTCTTCTTCGTGCACTGGCTCTGTATACCGTTCTCCGTCCACAAGGTATAATGGTACTATCACCCGCGTACCTTCATTTTCAAACACCATGCTTATTTTCTTTAGGTTGACGATACCTCCCATATATATAGCCCAATCCAACCCTAGGGGTGCAGGATAGGGGTATGCATATTCTAAAATTTGAATGACCTCAAATTCATCCTGGACCTTAACTCCTGCGATATCTACCACGATCTTTGACACTCTTCCCAACGATATGATATTTTGTTGATTGGCCATGCACGGTTGGATAGTGGACCATTCCAACTTAGGTTCTCCCATTCATTTCCAAGTTTTCTTGGGCATCACGTTTGCATCTTATCCCAGGTCGAAAATAACCTGATCCATTTCATAATCACCAATTTGCATTGTTAGCCTAATTTCCCTACCAGTGCATTTCTTATGCTTGTACAACTTGTGCACATCGTTAACTTCCAGGGGTGGATTAGTTCTTTCTTCGCATTTTTCTATTAAGGCTTGGAGGTTTTCTACGGCCCATTGGTTGTGAAAAATATTCATACATGCATGCAAAAATGTTTTGACCTATTCATCTTCCTTGAGGTTTGTGGGGGCTTGAGAAGCAGATGCCTCAGCCTTAGCAGAGTCTTGGCGAGCTGCGAAAAAGGTTTCCTTTTCCTTCTATAGGTCCAAACATTATTTTTTAATGGCTTATTTTTGGGTAAGAGGCTCAGCCGCAGCTTTCTCCTCAGCTCCCCTAGCGACCATGTCGCTACGTGTTATGACATTAATGATTGGTGCTTTGTCTCAAGGTTCTTCCTTAACCCTCTGTACATTCTGCATAGGTGTCTGCTGCTTTTCCTGCATTTTTGCTGTTAGAATTGGATAGTATTCAATCACATGGTCCAGCTGTCTACAGTATCTTCAAGATTGTGTTGCAGGGTTCGAGCAGTCCCTTGCAAAGTTCCCTACCTCTCCGTAGTTATAGCAGATCAGTTTTCCTCTTCCCCTACCTGTGCTTCCACCTCGACCCCCTCCCCTACCCTTAGCTAGGGAGTCACCTATGCCTAAGGGGGATATTGGTGAAGAAGGGTCCGATTATACCCTATATAGGTTTCCCCGATCTATCATTAGATCATAAGTTCGACAGTTCTTTTCATCATGTCCTACTAATCGGCATAACCAACACATTGTTGCTTCAGTTCTAGGACATATGCACCCAGACGGGGGCAGTGGTTAGTATCATGCAGGCCAGCTATGCTACAATCATCACACCACAATGTTGGTCCACTTGGTCCCACGCGTAGCGGACTGGGTCCCCTCGCCTGTAGGTAGTCTGCCAAAAGTGAGCACTGATCCTTGGTATGGCTTAATACCTTGCATCATATGCACCATACATCTGGGCTAGCTTCTTTCCCTCGGTCCTTTCGCAAGTTCTGGATCTCCATGTGGATCGCCTCCAACTTCCCTTGGATTTGTTATACTCCCAACTAGGTATCATCTCTTGCCACAGCTTCTAACTTCATAGCAATCTCCAAAGCTTTTTCCTACGATTCAATGGCTTTATGACCCATAGGTACATGCAAGTGAGGTGGTAACATAGAAATGAACCATTCCTTGTTTTGTATATCATCATACAGAAATTCCCCTGCCCTGATTACCTTATTTAGCCACTGGTTAGCCTCCCATACAGACTCAGAGGGCCCTTGTTTAAATATTTTAGGTCATTCACTATTTGAGAGTAGGATTTATGCTTCGGAAACCACTATTTTAAGGAATTATTAACCTCCGGAATGGTTGCATTCGCATGTTGATCTACATATCCCATATACCACTTCAGTGCTCTTCCTTTAAAGGCAAGGGATAGTTGCGCCCTTTTCACAGCATCGCTGACCACATTCTGTGCAGTCCATACCAACTCTGTGACAAACAAGAACTAGTCCATACCTTCGTCCCCTATGCCCTTGAAGGTAGGTAGCTTGATGTGCAAGGCCATCTCATCTTCTAATGGGGGTGGAGGTACAGGTGAGTTATTACACCTATGCTGGTTTTAAGGTGGTGTAACTAGAGGGCTATGTGTATTCGAATCCCTTATTAGACTGTAGATAGATCTATCTCCTTCTGGATTAGTTCTGTAGTATTTACCCCTTCGTGTTGTACCCTTGCTCTGATCGGAGCTCATTCACTCTGTATGGCTGCAAAAATTTCCCTTTTCTCACAATAATATTTTAATCAGTAATGGCAACATTTTCATAAAATTACCTCAAAAACCCTTGAAGAACATCCGCTCTACCTCATAATAGGACACGAATTGATTGACTGCAAACTCCGTCACAAATCCTCCCAGCACACTATCCACCCAGTGATCTACTATACGAGTGATGGCGTTATCAGTCCTTTCTAACTACTGGATCAACTCTAGAGTCCACTTCGTGACTTGTTCGTCCTTCCAACATGTCTAAAAATATATGAGCCTTCTCAGCCACTCCTGAAGCTCGTTCACAAATGTTACAAAGAAAAATTCGTAGAATTCAGTGAAAATGTACTTATTCTTCCTCTTCTCTTATTTCAACTTTGTGCTGCAATTCTTTTTTATTGCAAATTCCTGAACTTTTTTTTCAAACCACTCTTCAATTTCTTTCCTCTAAGGTCTCCATTGTTTTCTTGGAATTACTTGATCTCTCTGGAAAAATTATCCCCGTCTTGGTAACGGAACCATTATTTGGCTCGAGGGGTCCTCACCCAAGTTCGAAGGTTAAGCTTTGCCAACAAACCCCTATACTACTGGCCCTTTCGGTAGTGACTTGCTTGCGCAGGCCAAAGTCTCACCCGAAGCAGTATGGGAGGGTGCGGGAACCAGGTTTCTGCACCCTAAGAGAGAGTAGGTAAGTCAAATAGATGCACGTTCACAACCTATTAGGTTTTCACAAGATAGGCCTATTCGCAAGTTTGTTAACAGTATAATCCACAATATAAAAAAGCTATTACCATGCACAGATCTAGTCAATACCTTCGCATCCACATGCGTATCAGAAGTTATCAGTACACAATATCATAACGCATCATTAACAAATTACAAATATATCATAACACGGACATATTTACAGCATAACCGATAACACAATTGTATTCTTAGCTCTAACAGATCCCAAAGGTTTTCATCAACAATAACACATCAGATCAGATAACACATATCTACTTTAACTATATCCGCATATATTAGCATCCAAAACCCAGTACAATCCAAACACAACCTATGCACATAGCCAACAGGCTCCACACACAGCAGGACTAAGGATCTCCATGCACACATCCAACAGGAGTCCTTACCCAAAAAACCCAACAACAGATCTAAAAATTTGCACTTAGCATCAAACTTTATCCTTTTCTAGTTCAAGACTCAAAATTTTCATCTATTTATAACTACTTGTCCTACGCTTTCCTATGGTCTGCAAACTACCCTTGACCCATTACAATGCATTCAGGGCTTTGACCTACCCAAAAAACCCTGCGCTAGACTAATTAATACCAAAAATGTACAAAATTGTACAAAATCCACAGCTTTAGGGGACCCTGTTCCAACAATAAGTCTAATGTGTTGGATGAGATAGATTAGGAGATGCAGATCGTTAAAGTGAAGTTGTGACAATGGAATTGGGGGTAAGATCATATCATTATACAAGTTTTTATGTTTGGCATGAAGGTATGTGATTCATGGTTGTTGTAAGCATTAGGGTTAATTATATGTTTATCATTCTATTATTAGCATGGTTATATATGTGTAATACTGTTAGTTGATCACTGTAGTAATATGCATTATGGTTATGTGTATGCCTTTCATTATATTGATTTTATGGTTACATACATGATATAGGTTAGTTAACTACTGTGATCATATGTACATGCATTAGTTAGTCAAGCATGGTATTAACTTGATGACTATGTTATATGTTGTTGAGGAATATTTGATATATTAACTTGTAGTTAGCTCAATGATTATGTTATACGTTGTTGATGATCATGTTATATGCTAGTTAACTTGATGATTAGGGTTATAAAATTGATATATTTATTTTATATGTATCATGCAAAATTGGATTGTTCTAGGGAGAATTTTAGGGTTATGACATTCAGGTACGAGTCAACTTAATTTTGACATTGTTTTCTACTAATCTAGACCGATCCTACCTATGCAATTATTATGCATGAATGAAAAATGTTTATGAGCTTATCATGTGAACTGTTACTATTATGTATATCATGAATTTATTGTTTTTTGAGCTAACATGTTGTCAATTTATATCGTGCTAACTATACTGATTGTGTAGAAAAGATAGCCTCCCCTAATATACATCAAGGTATGAGTTTTTTTATGTCGTCTACTTAGTGATTGCATGTTTAATTATGTTTTTTATTAGGTGTTTGAGTGTTTGGTTTCTATCATGTCATTTATCTGTTGTCTAAATGTTTTATTACTTGCATGATATGAGTATGTTCCTATAAGATTGCATGAATAAATGATCTTGTTTTGAGATGGTCGTACTAACTTACAAGTGTTGAGATAGTTGATATATAATTGAGGGAAAGTAGGTGATAGTTTTAGTATTATGATCTTCACTATTAGTTGATTATGACATAGTTGTTAGTCTTTGTAGATACTGGTTTTTGTTAACAGATATGGTGTCTCAATATTTGGAACATGTGATTGACATGTGTGAACAATTGTAGGGAAACATGCTTGGTATTAACATAAAAAGGTACTTTATAAGTAATAGACCCTTTCACCCTCCTATTCGTTCGCCAATTCTTGTTCGGTTCCATCCAAGCTCGGGTTTTTCTTAATATTTGCGGATAAATAATCAGTGGTTCACTGGCCACTACATCTACGGATCCCGCCAAATCATTCAACCTGGTGGCTGCTCGCTCTTTGATCGGTGATTCACAAGCCACTGGATCTATAGATAATCTCTCGGAAATCTTCAACCCAGCTACTCACTCTTTGACCAGTGATTCACAAGCCACTTTCACATATGTGGATCCCACCTTATTCAAGGTGGCTGCTCGCTCTTTGATTGGTGATTCACAAGCCACTACATCCGAGTATCCCACCTTATTATGAAACCTGGCGGCGTTGATTGGCACTCTTGTAAGCTCATCATACATACGAATTATTGGGGTCCTAGGTCCTACATCAACCGGGAAATTTTTTTCCCTTGAGTGTAAAACTGGGGATTGAAAAGCGTTTCCACGTGATAGGGGGGAACTAGGATTAGATCTTGGAAATAATCGACTTAACTAACATATGGGCAATATGATAGTACATAGTAGGACTCGATTGCAACAAGGTAAATAGTAAAAGAAAGTACTTGGGTAAAAATTCCTTTTTCTATGGAAACCCTAATTCATAACGAATGAGTGCTTTGCATACAAGAAGTCTTTGTAACTTTGATTATTTTTGACATTATGCAGATATGTGCTATATTTATGAACATGTATTTGACATGTATAATAGTTAGTTTCTAGTTATGGCTCGATTCGTCAAGGGATTCAAGTCCATTGAGAGATTATATAGTATGTGTTCAAATACAAGGTAGTGTGCCTACAATAACAAGGCAAGGTAACTAGTATATTGTTATATTTATTTATGCATTGAAATTTATGTGGTTATGGAAGTATGATTGAGGGGGTTGCATGGAAAGAGAATTCCATGAAATTTTGAAGAAGGATTAGGTTGATTTTTCCATGAGAAGCATTAGGGATCCATGGTGATTGAGTCATGGTGTTTGTTTCTTGTATCTGATTTTGGACTTTTGTGGTTTGTTTGGCTTAATTTGCGACTTTATTTCTGTCTAGTGTATGGCCATACCACTTTGTTGCAGTGTTGTATTGCTTTTGTTTTCTCATGGTATTATTCTTGTTTTCTATTGTTCTTTCCTTTTATGTTTTGAGGGTCCTAAGAATTGGTTGAGAAAGAAGAAAGTTAATGGAGCTTTGGGAGAAATGTGTGGTACCCAATAGGTAATGAAAGACTTGGATGAAGAATCGGTGCATGTAAAGGGCATCTGAAGGTAAGAATATGACAACTAGTTGGATTGGTTGGGTCCATTGAGGTAAATGGAAGGTGGCAGACCAATCATGAGAAAGGTAACAAAAAAGGTAAAGTTAATGGATCTAAGGTGTTAGATGCCTTGGCTATGTTGGGAACTATTGTTTTCAAATTTTTACATGTTGTGCACGAATAAAATAAGTTCTCCTAACTTAGACCTTATGATATCTAGAGATTGTTTTGTGATCACGATTTTGGTGATTTTTATATATATGTATACATATATGTATGTATGACAGGGTCATCATGGATCATGAATGTTTAATAATAATTTTATATGTATAGATGTGTGTGTACGTATTTCGTTGTATGACATGATCATGATTTTTTTATGCTAATGATTATATATATGTATCTATCTATGTCACTATCTGATAGGGTTTTCAGGGATAATTCTTTGGAGGAATGAATTATTATGTAGGTGAATGGAATGAAGAGGTTCTTGGTCTTATGAGGAATCAAGTGGGAAGAGTAATGTTGTTATATCTATGAGGTAATTTTCATGTGGACATGAATTGCTATTATATGCTTTTACTATGCCTATGTTTATGTTATGGAAAGGTAATGATGAGGGGTACATCAACAAAGTAAAAGTAGTGTGATTTGCGACATGCTAGGATAGGCATGGATAATTCAAAGAGCATAGAATCAAGGTTTCTTTTGGGGTGAGTGTCTAGCCCATGGATGTGCAATAATACTCCTGTGTATATGTTGCACATGTTGTATATTAAGTGGTTGTACATATGGTGATGTATACATGTAACATATGTAGTATGTTGTACCTATGATGTTGTATTCCTATTGTATATATGCTATTGTGTGTATATTTTATATGCAGTGCTAGGTATATATGGTGCTATGTACATGTTGTATATGCGATGTTGTGTACATATTGTAATGTGCGCATATTGGATATGCAGTGTTGTGTGCATGTTGGATATGGGGTGTTGTGTATGTATGGTGCTATGTACATGTCGTATATGCAATATTATGTACATATGGTGTTTTGTGCATGTTGTACATATGGTGCTATGTACATATGGTGTTGTGTGCATCATCGTACATATATGCATTGTGGTATTGTGTGCATATCATGTTGAGTACATGTTGTACATGTGGTGTTGTGTGCAGGTGGTGCTATGTAAATGTTGTGCATGTGGCATTGTCTACATGTGGTTTCGTGCATGTGGTGTTGTGTACATGTGGCATTGTCTACACATTATATAGGTGGTGCAGTGTACATTTGGAGTTGTGTACACGTTATGTAGGTGGTGTCGTGTACATGTGATGTTGTGCACACATTGTTAAGGTAGTGTTGTGTATAGGTGGTACTGTGTACATGTTGTGCATATGGTACTGGGATACGTATGGTATTGTGTGCATGTTGTACATGCTATGTTGCGGGCATGCAATACTATGTATGTTCATGGTGTAATCATGGTATCGAGACATGTGTATTTTTTGTGTTTTACTCTGTATATGTATATGTATTGTGTTGTACATAAGATATAGGTGTATGTGTCATATGCTAGTGTAGGTGTATGTATTGTGTTGCATTGTACACCGAGTGTAGGTGTATGTGTCATATGTCGATGTGGATGCATGTATTATATTGAATTGTATGACGTATGTGGGTGTACATGTTGTGATGTACCCTGTATGTATGTGTACATGATTGAAGAGAAGCAAAGGCACTAGGTGTTCACCGAGTGTGGTAACCAATCTGGTGTGTTTATAGAAAGAACAAAGGAAGAAGCAAGGACAGATGAAGGATAAGCATCAATATTTTATTTTAGTTCTATTATGCATGTGATCTACGATTCTGAATTATGATGGTTACATGTGTTTTATGATTATGGTTTATTATTATTTCATGTGATTCAAGATTTTGATTTATGATGGTTGTGTTTTTAGCTAACTAGATGTGATATGTTTATTCATGATGATTTGATCAAACAACCAATTTTTCTTCTTGTGATTGGAAGTGAACAATATTGCAAGTGTAACTTGTTGATAGGCCACCAATTAGGTATGATGTGAATTTATTTCAATTTATTCAAAATCTAATGGAAGTTACATGCTTGGTATAGAAATCACAGAAATGCCCAGTTGGGCAGTTGAAACTGATTGCAAGCAATATCGGCAACAATAAAAGGAATTGAAACACACAACAATACGTTGGTAAAGTACTTCAGGAGAAAGGCCATTGTGGGACACTAGTACCCACTAGTGTCCATTAATTTCCATGAGCATTCTATGACAAATATGATGGTTTTGAGGCAGGGATATGCCTTGGTTTTTGTACCCTCCAATGTAAGGAAACCTTACCAAGGGAAGCGTCATCCGAGGGATTGTGTAAGAAAGAAGGGGATGCCTACGAAACTTGGAAGGTGTGTGACTGCACAGAATGTGATGACCAGATATCACCAGGGATTGTAAAGAAGAGAAGAGAAGTTCGAGGATGGCTTTTTTTTTGTCATTAGAATTTCCAGATGGAATAAGATGCACATTGGGATTGTGCCCTGAAAGAATGAGTTGGTAACTATTTAGTGAGAGGAAAAATGGTGCAGGATTGTAGTGCTGGATATTGGATGTTACTTTGACTTGATAATGTATTTTGGACTTCTTGGGAAGGAGGTGAATCCTGGTATTACTTTGAGGGTGGAGGTGTGAGCCTCTAGATTCCCTTGTTACCTATACAGGCATCATATCCTTTTGCTTGCTAGTTGAAAAAATGTGCATATGTGTATATTATTCTAAGTACTATATCAAGAGAGTATGGTTGGATTTATAAAGCTCCATAGAGAGTATGGTTGTATATATGGATGTCATTGTAAATACTACAACGGGTTGTGTTATAAATGTCCATGGGAAATATGTTTTATTTTAGCGGTTTTCTGGTTGTAGGTGTCATTGAACACCAAGGATGGTTTTTTCCAAACGGGGAAAGTTCTGTAACAACCCTGGTGAGAATTCCATATAATAAAAGTTAAAAATAATAACCACAGTTGATGGGACACTTACTTGAAGATGAATGTTGGGAAAAAACATCCTAGCGGGTGTTCATTTCAGTTACTATGGCTAAAGGAAATTGGAAAAGGAAATGGTTAAGGAACTAAAAGGGAAAAAGGTATTTTTGGCACATTTATTTATGAAAATAATTGAAAATAGGAGAAAAGGAAGGTGAAAGGTCACATGTTATATGTGAGGAGGAAAATGAAGAAAAATAATGGAAAATGAAGAAAATAGAGTCCTCATTGATGAAAAGGATTTTGAGGATCGGTTAGAAAGATTTTTCTCATAGTTATGACTCTCTCTCTATTTTCTCTCTCATACTCTTGGACACTTGGAGTGAATAGAATCTAGATTGGGGGAAAAAATTTGCCAAAAATTCAATGTGCTCATAATTGCACCAAACTAGAATGACCAGATCTGGCCCGTCGCCCGAAATTTGTTGCACTTCGTTTCACTCAAAACAGGATTCGTATGAGGATGTTAGAGCCTATTGATTTCTCAAAAAAAGGGGTCTAACAAGGTCAAAGGTCAGAAATTTTAGGATTTCTCCGGCCCAATGGTAGGATGAAAAGTGTCAATTTCTGAGTGGCCTGAATTTATGAGAACTTGGCAATTTTGTGTTGGTTTGTGTAGGACCAATAGGATGCTTACATATGGCTAATCTGGAGGCCTCCACGTGCCACTTCAAAAGGCCAAATTTCGTAAGGTTTCATGGTTGAAATATAAATTTATAAATGTTCGAATTTTTTGTATTATATGGCTGGGTATAGGTCAGGGTTGAACCTGCGACCTCCCCCACACAAGCGCATAGCACTACCACTATGCCACGACATTAGAACTTAATATACAATGACCAAAACATATATTTATGTTTTCCAATGGTTATGAGAAGAATTTAAAGGGGGTATCCCACAGTTACAACGATACAAAGGCTCGTGACCAGGCACGAAGGGCTTAATCTTAATAGCACGTGATTAAATCTTAAATTAGGGTTAATTAACCCCTAACCCATGTTTATTATGCTAATTGCAATTTAAATGTGACTCATATAAACTGTGCTTAACACATTTAATCCATTCTTATCACCAAGTTAACCTCAATTAATTTGAATTAAACTCTAGTTAATATGGCAGAGAATTTAGCAGAGCCCCCAAATTCAGCGCCACTACCGATTTTGATAGACTTAATTCGATATGTTCCATATTTGGAGGAATTTTCCCAGGTAAAACTGAATGAGCTATAAATTTGGCATATTTTGACCAAATTAGGCTCCGAAAGAGTAAATCGTAGATGATTTGGATGCTCTGAGCATGATGGTGAAAATTGCATATGTAGAGGAGCACTTTTGTAAGTGTTTTTTTCACTTTTAATATTAAATAAGCCTAGGGCCAATAGGAGAGGAGGTCATGCCTAGTCCACTTGAAGAACATTTTCAGATCTAGAATAGTCTATTTTAAGGTTTTTGGGTTTTCTAAATCCAATGGAGCAGGTTTCAAAGCCAATTGAGCACTGTAGGTGAATGTACTTAGAGAATTTACCATTAATCCAAAGAGGGCATATCCATTGAAGCAGGCCCATGGAGATGTAGCCTAGGAGTGGTGAACTCAGTTATCATCTACCGAGTAATGTGCTAGATGTGTATTATTTTTCTACAATTTACTTGTTGTTCATGTTTTTTTAACAGCTAATTAACTCATGAATTTCTCATCAAAAACACAAAAACTGACACATAAACCCTCACATAACTGGCTAATTTGAGATGATCCTGAACACATTTATTTTTAATTCATGAGGGAGCTGACACAGAAAAACTAGTTTGCCCATATTCAAATCAAGTTGGTATCAGAGCACAATCTAGCTCATTTTAGCCAAGGCTAGCTATAATATTTAGCTATTTGTTTTGCATTTCTGCAAGGAGAATTTAATTGTGTGAAAGTTTATGTGTATCCCTTCTGTTCAAAAGAAGTTCAAGATTGTAACCCAACTCTCAAATCATAGCAAAGAAGATTTTTATGCATCAAGGGTTTTGGAAGCTTCAACAAACACTATTTATAGTCAACCTTCCTTATCAAAACTATTTAATAAAGAGATGTTGTAGAAGCTTTACATCATGAAAGATATGGTGCATGAGATGTATGAAGATAAGAGGGAGAGAATTATACTTCAAGAGTAGTTGATGGCCATGAAGGAAGAGAAACAAGAGCTTGTTGAAAAGTTGCATGAGATGGAGACTTAGCTCCATATTGCAAATGAGAACCTAGCAAGGATGCATGAGATGGAGACTCAACTCCATGATGCCAAAGAAACTTTAGCCATGTATGTGCATGAAAAAGAGGTATGCAAATCAATTTTATCTTATATTTCTTCTCAAAATGAATGTGTAGGTTGTTTTGAAAGAGACACTAGAAGAATAGGGTCCAAATTATTCATGAAATTGGGCTATGAAGGTATAGAATTAGGCAAACATGCACAAGGCATCTAGTTGAGCCAATTGTTGTTCAGGAAAGGCCTAGGTATTTGGGTCTCAGTTCTTGAAAACGTGATGGAGAATGCTCCACATCAAAGGAGACACATGAAGGTGTTACAAGAAGGACTTTCATTTCATGTTCATTACCTCAATCTTGTGAAGTTTGTGTTCATGAGGATTGCAAAAGTGTTACACCCACTTTGCAAGAAGGTGCTCATAAGCATGTAGCTAATGAGAATGGAAAACAAGAGGATCTTGAAAGCTCTAAAGTCATCGAATGCATTGTTGGTATTCTGAAGAGAGACACTACCTCATCAAATTCATCTCCTGAAGAAGGTGACAAGGTTTAATGTGCAAGGAATGAATCTACATTTAATCAAGTTTCTTTTCATTATGATAAACATGGTAAATTCTCACATAATATTCAGAGAATCCTTACATTTTCCTTTTTAATTTCAATAACCATACTATTTCGAGGTGTTGGAAGAAGATAGCCTTGCACAAGAAAATTTTGAAACAAAGGAGACAAAAATCCAAAGGTCCAATGGATAAGGAAAACCATGTTGAAAAGAATATGCAATTTTTTTGCACTCATTTCCATAAGAAGGGTCATCTTGTAGATAAGTGTTGGACTTTGTATCCAACAAGTAATCCATCACATTTGAAGAAGGTGGAGAGAGATTGTGACAAGAATGGAAAAGATGATTCCATAATTGATGTGGATAAAGATGATTCATATGATGAAGTGCAACTGAAAGAAGCGCCATTGAAATGGTTTGGAAAGAGATGGTTAGATTTCTTAACCAATTAAGGCCTTGAATTTATTTTGATGGTTGATAAAAATTGTGCCATATTAAATGCATTTCATTTCTCTAGAATTCATGTTGCATGTTTATGCCAGGAAGTTGTTGGAAAAGTAGAGTAATGTTGACTCACTTAGATGCAACAAAGGTAGCAATTTGTACATGATTTTGTTTGACTTGAGAGTTAGTTGTTTGAAGAGGCATGTTTTGTCGACTTTTATTTGGTTGATGAGTTTGTACACCAAGATGTAAGAGTATATGGTGATGTTCAAATGATGTGACATTTGTTTCTTTGAAGTAGCTAAATAAATATGGTGTCAAGTTGTGTTTCTTGCATCATGTGTTTTTCAAGTTAACGGTGGTTCTTGTGACAAGATGTCTCATGATTTTGGAAGGTCCACTCTTGAGTGAGAGGCTCATGATTAGCCCTAATTCTCAAATAATGGGATGAGAAACATGTTAATACTAGAGGATGGTGGAATAAAGAAGCAGAAAGTGGACAAGATAACAAAAATTTTGTAGCCAAAGCAACAGCCATTGTAGACCATTTGATGTGTTGGTGCCAAGAAGTGAAAGAGATGGTGAATGCATTCTTCCAGATGTAGAATTTGGAATTGTGGAGGTAAAAATATGGTCATTTGTTTTCTTATTATTAATGATATCGGAACTGATTGTTGTATTTCACTCAGATGAGCTTAACTTGGAAAATTTGTTTCCAAGTAGAATCTTGCATCAAATGCATGTTTGAGCAAAGGAGGAACATGATTCTGAGTGGGAAGGCCATCAGTCATTTTTCCAAGCACCAAGGGATAGCTTTGATACAACAAGGTGTTTTATCAGTGAACAAGCAACCAAAAAGTGTTGGATTGGGTCAACACCAAAAGGAGGACATTGGTTGAAGTGCCAAGTCATTTGCAAGGCAAACGATGTCAGTGAACTCAAGTGGTTGCCATGGATATTTTTCTAAGTATAATCAAGTTGATAGAAGTTGGGAAAGAGAAGAGTATTCAACTCTCATTAGATAACTAGCTTTTGTGGGTCAAAAAACTTGTCGGTGGGAGGGAGTGATTAGAATCTAGTTTTGGGGGAAAAAAGTTTCCAAAAATTCAAAGTGCTCAGAATCACACCAAACCAGAATGACCAGATTGGACCTGTTTCTAGGAATCTGGTGCACCTCATTTCACTAGAAAAGAACTCTGTTTGAGGAAGCTAGAGCTCATTGATCATCGTACCAAAGACGCGAATTTAAAAAAATGGTCAAACATGGTCAAAGGTAAAAAAATTGGTTGTTCCTCCGACCCAATGATAGGATGTTAAGTGTCAATTTCTAAGTAGCCAGAATTTCTAGGCACTTAGAAATTTTGTGTTGGTTTCTGGAGGACCAATCAGATATTGACATGTGGCTAGCCTGGAGGCTGCTACGTGCCCCTCCCAAAGGCTGAATTTGGTTAAGTTTCATGGTTGAAATTTAAATTTATAAATGGCAGAATTTTTTTTATTATGTGGCTAGGCAGAGGTCGGGGTCGAACCCGCGACCTCCCCCACACAAGAGCATATCACTACCACTATGGCATGACATTGGAGCTTAATATACAATGGAAACAACATATATTTATGTTTTCCAAAGGTTTTGAGTAGAGTTTAAAGGGGCCATCCCTAAAGGGCCAGCCCAAAGTTACAACGGGACCAAGGCCCGTGACCAAGCATGAAGGGCTTAAGCTTAATGGCATGATATTAAGTATTAAAGGGGGGTTAACTAACTCCTAACCCATGTTTATTTCACTAATTAAAAATTAAATGCGGTATATATAAACTGCGCTTAGCGCATTTAATCTGCGCTTATCACCAAGTTAACCTCACTTAGTTTTCAATCAAACTCCAGTTAAAATGGTGGAGGGTGGAGCCCCGAAATTTGATGCCACTACCAATTTTTAGGACTTCACTAGATATGTTATAGATCCCCAAATTTGGTGCCACTACCAATTTTGACACACTTAACTAGAGGTGTTCTATATTTGGAGGAGTTTTCCTAGGGAAAACTAAATGAGCCATAACATTGGCATATTTCGACCAAATTAGGCTCAGAAAGAGTCAATCGTAGATTATTTGGATGCTCTGAGCATCATGGTGTAGGTTGGAGAGGCAGACAAGCACTTACGTAAGTGTTTTTTTTTTTCACTTTTAAGATTAAGGAAGCCTAGGGCCACTAGGAGATGAGGTCATGCCTAGTCCACTTGAAGACAATTTTCAGAGCCAGAAGAGTCTATTATGAGGTTTTTGGGTCTTTTGAATCCAATGGAGTAGTTTACAAAGCCATTGGAGCATTGTAGGTGCATGAAATTAGGTAATTTACCATTAATCCAAAGAAGGCCTAGCTATTGAAGCAGGTCCTTGGAGATGTAGCCCAGGAGGGGTGAACTCCATTATTAGCTACTAAGTAATGTGTTTGTTGTGTATTATTTTTTTTCAATTTACTTGTTGTGCATGTTTTTTTAACAACTAATTAACTCATGAATTGCTTATCAAAAACATAAAACTTGACACATAAACTCTCACATAACTTCCTAATTTGAGACGAGCCTAAACACATTTATTTTTAACTGATGAGCCAACTACCACATCAAAACAAGTTTTCCCATATTCAGATCATAGATTTTCTTGGAGCATTTTGGCATTGGACCAAGAAAGGGAAGAATGTAGGAAGAAGGAGGAAGCTAGCAAGGAGTATTAGGAATAAAACAGTTGCATCAAGATTCTTGGAAGGTATTGATTTTCGTGTGTGTTTTCCTTGCTAGATCTGGCATGCATGGTATTTTGTGGTTATTTTCTGTCATGGCATGGTTTTTTCTAGGTGTGACAATGTTTTTCAGCCTAGCCTTACCATTTCTGTATAGCTTTGATGAGATGGGTTTCAACTACTTCAATTGGGTTGGATTGTCCGATGGATTCAAAGTTGAGTGGGGTGGATATCTTAAATGAAAAACACATGACCTAGTGGTCCCTGAAAATAAATTTGGATCATAGTAAAGTGATTGGCTTCGTAACCGTTGAACTGGACTGTGGGTTGTGATAAAAACATATTATGTGCCTCAGTGGGCCAAGGAATCCTTTCCCTTGAATGGTAGGATATACGGTAAATACAAGAGGTGGATTTCTCTCTGTTAGGCCTAGTATTCCTGAGATGAGATGTATGGTAAATATTGGAGAGTGGGTATCGATTTAGGGCGTAGTGATCCCTGGATCAAGCTATGGATTACAATAAATATTGAGAGACTAGGAGGTACTCCAATTCCTCATGATGTAGGCAGAGAACTCCGGTAGCATTCATGTTTTTTTGGTTCTTTTTGGTTGGTTATGATTCCCACATTCATGCTTGGAATATTGCATGAGGGTGATTGGCTGAAGAGAGATTTGGCTCAACCAATCTGTGGTCAGGTGGAACGTGGAAGTCCCATCTCTAGTTTGTTTTTACATTCATTAATGAGAATCTCATTTCTTTGGTATTTTATGTATAAATGCATTGGTTTAAATGTGGATGTTGTTTTTTTTGTACCCATGATATTTCTACTGTTATTATGCTAGTTATAATCATGTATTTTGAAAGTGGTGATGTTTGGCTCTCTCCATGCTTTTATTTTTAAATGAATGAACAATGTATCTATGGTCAAATAGATTGTATTACGACTAATTATTTAAGGGATAAATTCTTCTTAGTGATTCTCAGATAAGTATCAGACCCCTATGCTAAAATATGATGTTTATGTCTGTACTTTCAATGTTTGTGACATGTTTGACAAAAATCCTGTCATGGCTAGGAAGGGTCTAAATTAATTCTTATTAATGTGATTATTTTTGTATCATTTTCCTATAGTAAATTATCATCTCTGGACTTTTCATGAAGTTTTGGGTAGAGAACGGGGTTCTGGGCCTAAAATGGTGGCTCAAATATTGGGGACACTAGCATAGAACTGAGGAATTGAGTCCCTAGAGGCTGGCAGTAGTTTCATGCATGTGCCTATAGCCTCCTCGATGTTGTCTTGCAATTTTGTGCCTGCGTCTATAGCCTCCTTGACGTTGTCTTGCAACCATGTGCCTGCATGTATGGCTCAAATAGGTTCAAAGGTCAGTGTGACATAGGGGTAAGAGGCCTGAATTGTTGGGTTACCTCTAGGGGGTATTGTTGTTGTTGTAAAAGGTCTGTATGTTGTGTTTCCGTCGGTTCCAGTTCCTTAACATCACCTATGAGGTTGAATTTCAATATAGTAGCCTCTCGTCGCATATTTACCCTGGTTGTCGAGTTACTTAGGTAGATGTGGGAAGAGGGTCTTACAATAATGTTTGAATTTTTATTACTGTGTAACTTTTGAAAATAATTTACAAAATTTACTCATGTTTTTGAAAGTTTTTAACAATCACATTTTTATTTTATGCTTTTTTTGTGGTTTATATATATATATATATATGAATGATATTTTAAATGTGAAATCACTTTATATATGGATTCACCTTTATATATAATATTGACATATATAATCTACTTAATATAAGGAAAACATCTAAAATTATTATGTCATTATTTAAATAAATTATTCCTAAATTATAATGGGAAAAATTTAACAAAATCTCTTACTACTAGGACTCTGATAAAACTACAAAAATAATTCAACAACACATTTATGATATTATATCACTTCCTATATCAATATAGAGATATTTTTGAAAATGAAATCTAATTTCTTCCTCTAAACCCGTTTGAGTCCCTTCCTACATTAATACAACTTCTTTAGATTGGTGATCAACATTTGATTTGAAAATTATATATATGAAAAAAAAATCATGGGAATTTCCTTTTACATTCATAAATTGATTTCTAATTGGAACTCATATTATAGTATGAATTTTACATTTATTTCCTATATAATCTATTAATAGCTTAAAGTCTCCCAATACTTATAAATAGCTTTCTATTGTTTTTTTCACAGTAATATAAAATGCCTAAAACTTATTTATTCCTTAATTGACGACCTATTTCAAAATAACACAATGTATTAATAAGAAGAAACAATGTCCCGTCCATTACAAATATTTATAATTAATCATGTGCTCCTTTAATGTCATATAATATTTTTCTTTTAAACATTTTTACCTACCTTTAATAGCTAGCTTGATTTTATGACATTAAATGTTTTTCTTTGAAACATTTTTACCGACCTTTGATAACTAACTTGATTTTATGGGCAACTTGTGTAGGAGTCATATAAGGCCTTGAAATATGAAGTTGTCAAATAATGCAAGATAAATACTTATAAGAATTCGTAGATGCATTAGATATTTAAGAATATAAAGAGCAAACAAAAGCCAATTTATGCTACTGTTTTAACTAAAAACTTTTGAATCTTAACTTTGTGAATTCAACTATTAAATCTCCCTAATTAAAAACTCTAACAATTCTATTTGTTTAATTTTTTGAAAATTTGTTTTAATATTATGAAGTAGAAACCTAAATTTGAAAGATAAGAATATCTCAACTATTATAATGTTCCATACAAATCACAAGTTGCTATCATTTACTTTTTACATAAGAGGCAAATACTAAGCAATAACTCAACATATTACTCTTTTTTATTGTTGGTTTGTGTGGTATTGAATTTTCATCCAAATAATATTTTTTTAAATTTCAGGGGGAGGAGTTTACAATGTGAGCCACTTGTGAGGAATACAAATGATTTGAGTAGACATTTTAAGCTACGAGTGAGGTGAACACACAATCTTAGTAACACGATGCAATAAGTGGGCATATCAGTCTTCCATCCAACATTGTGACATAAAAGGTGTCTCACATAATATGGAAACACCTAGCACAATCCATTCATTTATCCAATATAGGAGTTGGTCTTTGCCTAAGCTCAATTCAATCGATGTACCACTGTGTTATCTTGAGAATCATATGAACTGTTATTAATTATTTACTATGATGAGAAATAAAAAAACCATAAGTGAGATGTACTTGAATACAAAAGTCTATAATATTGTCTTTATAAACAATATGGTTTTTTTTTTCTTTTTCGTAGAGCCTTTCTATTTTCTATTTATAAAATAGCAGGTTGCTATACAAATACTGATGCATGTAGTAGCCTCAACCTCCCCGAAGGAAACTAGGTGTGTTGGCCACCTGAGAGAATCAAAAGCCATCCAGTATTGAAATTATTTTTTCCTTCTACTTTCCCCTATAACTACTTTACTATGTCCATAAAAGTTGTAGTTTAAACAAAATCTATTAAAACTTGTTTCAAAAATCATTTAAAACTATTAAAATTAAATATAAACCATCTGAAGAGTCAATTGGAGCCGGGACTTTTGAAGTGGATCTCGACATCTCTACTGGCTGCATTCCTTGAAGTTGACATTCAATCCTCTTGATTCTTTCCGCAACATGATACTGAGACATGGCAATGTCTAGGACTTCCTGTTTAATCTGCTGCAATTTTAAAACCACTATTGGGTTACCTCTATTTCCTGCATGCTTGTCATGGCCTTGTCCAAGACACATTTGAGTTTCCAATAAGTGTTTACAGATTGATGGAACAAAGATACCCTTCCTCTTGTATTCCTGGGTCACAGAGGAGGTCCATGGTTGACTCCTACTGTTTGATGTCTTCATCATCATAGTTACTCTCTATTTCCCATCCGTGAATGGTATCACAGATATGTGCTAGGTTACCTACTTCATAAAGATCAAAGATATTTTTTAGAACTTGTTTAGTATTTTTCCTTCCACGCTTGCTTGGACCCTCATTCTGAATTGTTTGTTTCTACTTTCCTTTTCTTGTTCCTTTTCATTTCCCTAGTTTTCCTTTTGCGATGATAAATTGACAGAAATATCTCCCTGTAACAGTGTAGGATAATCCTGTATATGGCAGAGTAAAATCAATAAAATAGTTCTGGTGAGCATTAGTGGAACCCTCTACTCCGATATTAACAGGGGAGACTCATTCATTGTCACGCAAATAGTAGTATGTATGGTTAGAATGTTCACTACATAGACCATCTTGCAGAAAGGAAATTGCATATTTTCTTTACAGCAAAGGCCTCTTATTAAAAACCATTTACAACTTGGGTAACACAGATAACGACTGGGCCAATACTAAAATTGAGGGAAAAATCGACTGGGGCAAGACATATTACAACTGGGACAACATTGGCATTGACAAAAGACTTTCGAATTATACAACGAATGTAGGTGGAAGGTTTGTAAACTATCATGAATAAACATGCAAGCCTGCTCATAAACCTAAAGATACTTTTCATTTATGGTATCCCAGGAATCTGACTCCATAGAATGATTTTTCATGAAATACAAGAAAAGTAAATATAAACTCGGACCATACGACTTTACCACGCTACAGGGCTTTAAAATTTTGCAGTGATATAGTTTGGTTCTAGCTTGGGATTATAACCGAGCACAAAACATAGAATATTCTATAAATGGGCTTCTAAAGCAAGGTTCGATATCCGAGACTAGAGTTATGAGGGGCAACATGCTAGACTTAATGACCAACCTGTCAATTAATTTAAAAACATAGGAATAGAAGACCATACTAGACTATTCAGATATCCCATTAGAGGAACAAAACAATGCACATATTTCATTGGAACCATCAGCTTCGCCTTCCTTGTTTAGAACTAGAACATGGATTTGAGATACCAGGGTAACAAGTGCCATTACATACTTATTAACCCATCATCAACATTTCTATAGAATTTCCTCTCCTTCTTCAACCTGATCTTCAAACTTGCTTCCGTTAACATTCCCTCTCTACAAATTGTGTTTTATGCATTACTCCTCTCTGCAACCGACATATTTTCCCATTCTTCTCTGACATGCTTTGCTGGACTCTGATGTTTTTATTAGTTTCCATTATGGTCGGTCATGCCAAGGACAAGCCTACTACATTTCATTAATGACTAACCCTGATCGATGGTCAGGTGCGCGCCTCCATATGGCACCGACCTCCGTCCATTCATTTCTTGGTGGCACCATGATCGGTGGTTGTTATCCCTTTCTTTGTCTCTTTAGAGGATGAGTTGTAGCGAGTGTAACTCTATATTCCATGCCTGATGGTGTTGATTAATGTCCAATTGTCGGCCTTCATTCTTGTATCCCCAGTTGGCTAAGTGATCAATAGCCTCATTCCCCCCTCTGCGGACATGCAAGGGAATCATATAACCAATTTCCTATATAATTTGGTCAATCCCTTGAATTAATCTTGCTGTGCGCAAAATTTTACTTATCTTGTCCCAGGGGGTTCCTTGTTGGAGTTTTTGCAATACCCTTATTACCATTGTTGAATCTCCTTCAGTTATAACTCTATGGTAGTTCTCCCGAATTGCAATTGATAGTCCTTGTTGAACCGCCATTAGTTCATATTCATTATTCGTTGCAAATCCAACCTCCATTACATGTACCCTGCATACTGAGCCTCGAGAATTTTGAAATAAACCTCTTGTACCTGCTTGCCTTGGGTTTCCTTTGGAAGCTCCATCATAATTTAATTTCAAAAATCCCACTTGTGGGAACTGAAAATTGTCTAATGGATTTTTCCTTTAGAGTTTGAATTTCCATAGCGATTTTTCTAGCATTTCAGGTTTTAAGTTTAGCCTAGCCAGGATCCTACTTTCATTATCGGTGGTCATCCAATCTTCATCATACCATTTTTTTGCTAACATTGTTTCCTAGATATTTCCCAATATCGCCTTCCATACATGGGTTACATTCCTCTCTTTATCTCTAAAAATTCGGTGGTTTCTTTCTTTCCATATTCCCCAAAGTAAAAATCCCATCAATAATGTCCATGCTCCATTCAAGACTTCACTTTTATATCCCCCTTTTCAGCATTTTATGATAGTCTCATTTATGCTTGTAATATCCCTATTTGTTTGTTGAAATATCGCAACATTGTTCTGCAAAAGAAAAGGTGTTGAATACATGTTCTATGCTTTCTTCCTCCTTTTTACACATTTTTCAAAGTGAGGGGCCATGTATTCCTCTGTGCTGCAATTGATCCCAAGTCAAGATCTTCCGATGGCTTAGCATCCAAAGGAAGTATTCTACTTTCGGCCAAAATTTTTCTCCCCATATTTTTTGCCATATTGGGACTACTATGTTTTGATGATTGTTTGATTTGAGAGAGTAGCCTTCTTCTATAGTGAACATGCCTTTGTTTCAGTAGCCCCATCTCAGAATGTCTTCCCCAGTTGTTGAAACCAATTTTCTGGTTTTCATTTCCTTCTCAAAATTGTTCCATTGTGTTGTTTCTGGGCCGTTCCTCCATTACCCTTTCCCTTTCCATTTATACCATTGTCTATCCTCCTCATGACACCAGTAATTGACCATTTATCATTGGTTCGGTAAATTAGTAAAGATAAATATTTCTCCCAAATCCAAGTGGCTAAATAGTTTCTCCCTTTTTTGCCACGAGTCCTCCCAAAAGAGAGTTTTTCTCCCTCCTCGAATTTCCAAGAAGCTATGCTCTCTTATTAAATCCATGTTGATCACTACTATATTCCAGATATTTGAGCCTTTTGGAGTAACATCTACTTTTAGTTTCCTCGTAACTGTTGTGGTAATATTATATTTCCTTTCCCAAATGTGTTTCCAAATATCGGTTCCACCTTGGAGAAATCACCACCATAACTTAGTGCCCATCACCTGATTCAACACATAAGGATCTCGAAGGCCCAAACCACCCATATTTTTTTTTTAATGAGTTTTTTCGATGATAGGAGATCCCATTTTCTAGTGTTTTGTGCTCCTTGCCAAAGAATTTTTTTTTAAATTTTCACCATATTATTGCAGACTATTTTCAGTGCTGCTCTTCCTGACAGTTGATATATAGGGATGGATTGATTAACAGAGCGATGTAGGACTACCTATGTAGGTGGATTCAACATTCAGAGAGCCCAATTCTAAAGGTGTTTCTGGAGTATTTTAAGAAGATCCTTCCATCACGCTACCTTGAGGGAGGACAGGATGAGCAGGAAGCCTATGTACTTCATTGGGAAAGTTCCAATTTTAAAGCCCAAAGATCTAGCTAGAAATCGTTGAGTATAATTATTGGCATTAAAGAAACAAACATTTGATTTGTCATTATTTATCAAAGTTCCAGAGGCGGCCATGAAAATTTAGAGAATTTCCAAAATGGCTTTTACTTCCCCTGGTGAAGTCTGACAAAATAACATAGTGTCATCTACAAACTGCTGGTGCGAGAGAGTAAGATTCAGTCCCCATAAGTTCAGGCCTTTTAGGCATCCTACTACTATTTGAGGTTTAATGAGATGCCCAAGACCTTTCACTACTATGATGAATAGGAATGGTGAAATAGGGTGTCCTTGACGCAGTCCTCTAGTTGCACTAAAAGGCTAGGATGGGGCTCCATTAAGCAAAATACATAAGTTAGGGGAAGAAATACATGACATAAACCATTGTATCCATCTTGAATCAAATCCAAAAGAAGGGAGAACTGCCTTCAAGTAAGACCAATTTAGACATATGAGAGATCCAATTTGTTCAACATACCTTTAATTTTTTGAGTTCTTGTACTATTACTATCCCATCCAGAATTTGTCTTACCTTCACAAATAATGTTTGCTCAGGGGATATAATGTTGAGGAGAATTGGTTTTATTCAGTTGACCATGATCATTGAAATCTTCTAAATTACATTAGATAATGCTATAGGTATGAACCCCACTAGAGTATTTGTATTATCTTACTTAGGAATGACTGAGATAAGCATTGAATTTAGTGTTAGGTACAAATTCCTTGTTCGCCTAGATTCCTCAACCATCTCCCAAATCTCCTTTCCCATAAAAGGCCAAGTTGCTTGATAAAATTATGCCATAAATCCATCGGGTCACGGGGCCTTGTTTTTTGGGAGGTTTTTCACCACCTCTTCCACCTCTTCCAAGGTAACCTCTCTCATTAAAGGTAAGTTCTGATCTCTGCTGAACTTGGAGGGAATATGATGAGTTATTCTATGTATAGCTACTTCTCTATCATGATTTGGTTCAGTAAGCATGTCCTTGAAATGGTTTACTAGCATTGCTTCCATTTCTATGTGTTGATAGACTTGATTACCATTTTCATCCTTTAATGAGAAAATCCTATTATGCTGCCTTCTTTGTATCAAAAATTTATGGAAAATGTTTGCATTTTTTCCCCTTCTTTAAGGCACTACACCAGTGATTTTTTCTTCCATAATATTTCTTCCTGCTTTCTCCACTCCTCTAGTTGACTTAGACGATTCCCTTCTTGTATGGATAGTGCTTCTATTGTTGATTTCGCTTCATATTTTCTTGCAGTCGATGCATAGCTGAATGGATATTTTCAAATTCTGTTTTATTCCAATTTTTAATTTTTTTTTTTTTAATTTCTCAACTGCAACTGAAATGAATGCATTCTGTTCCTTCCCTGAATGATCATGGATTTCCACCATTGTTTTTGTTTTTCCAAAAAGTTTGGATCCCTTAACCAAAATAATTCAAATCAGATTTGTTGGTTCTTTGGGCATTCATTATATCAATTTCCAAACATATTTGCCAATGGTATGACCCTAAAGAAGGTACAATTGCGGCTTCATAGTAAACATCTAAGCTAACAAGTTCCTTTGACACTACAAATCTATCTAATCTGGATGTTATTTGGTGTGCCTCTCCTCTTCGATTTTTCCATGTAAATATACCATTTACAGTTGGTATATCTACTAATTTAAGGTCCGTAAGGAGGTCCCTAAATAAATCCATTTTTGGTTCTTCTTTCCTAATTCCTCCTTTCTTTTCTATGAGACTCAAAATCATACTAAATTTTCCACCTATTAACCAATATTTCTCTTGATGCAGAGTTGACAAAGTTCTGATGCTATTTAAAAATGCTTCTCTTTCTCCTTGGATATGAGGGCCATAAACTGCCGAGATAATCAAATGTTCCTTAGTTTCCACTTGTTGAAGCATCCAGTAAGGCTGCGTGATAAGCCTATCCAACAGTCTATTCTTACCTCAGCAGGGTTCCATAATATGGCAATACCTCCTGCAGTTCCTCAGGAATCAATGGCCATGACTTCATAATGTGCTTTAAATGACTATAGTATGGTGGCTAGCTTTTGAGTAGAGACTTTTGTCTCTTGAATTAACATGACTTGTGCTTTTTCGACTTTTAACTTCTCTTTTAAATATCTTTGTCTGCCTTGGCTATTCAGACCTCTTATATTCCAGGAGATTACTTTCATTGGTAAAATTTTGGAGTTTGTTGGAATACCGTTGTTAACGGTATCATCTTTCCAGTATTTAGTAGCATTTCTCGCACTAATTGGACTGAATCAGGAAAATTTCTTCTTCCTTTTTTCTTTCCTGGTATTATTTGAGTATTTGAATCTTTAGTGGAATTAGTCTCGAGGATACTTACTTGTTTTTTGGCCTGAGCAGTCAGGTAATGCTCAAATGTTTCTTTGTATAGCTTCTTTTGATCTTCTGGTATAAATCTATCGTCCAAGTTCCTCCATTCATGCAATAGACATTTTAGTAGCGGTTCTTATGCACTTAAGTCATGTTTCTGTTGTTTTATTTCCATTGGCATTTGGCCCACTCATGTTATTTCCTCAATTTCTGATTGTTCTTCGGGTGCTTTCCGTTTTTTTGCTAGTGTTTTATGTTGCACTGTTTCCTGACTTAGGACTAGGGTTTCCTCCATATCTTTAGATGTTTCCCCTTCTTGTAGAATTTCATATCGATTTTGGCTACTCTTTTGTTTTAGAGCATTATTCGAACTCAGCTATTTCCTGTTGTTATTTTTTTTGTTGGTGATAGTTACGAATCCATCATATTTTTCTTGAGGCGCTTCATTTCTCATTGGTGATTTTCCTCCTTGCTTTTTCGGGGTATTCTGAGGACAGGTTTTGTATAGCTGGCCATACTCATGGCACCGTCGGCGGCGAAAAGGGATATGTTCATAATCGACGGTTTGCTGCCAAATATTTCCTTCATATTCAAGTTTTGTTGACTCTAGAAGTGGTTCGGAAATGTTCATATACACACAAGTTCGAGCAAAGGAAGTGTACCGACCACAAAAATTTGTTTCAGAAATTTTCACAAAGCTCCCTAAGGAATTACCTATTCCTTCTAAAATATACGGATCCGAGAAATCCATTGGCAAAGAAAATAATCTTACTCATACTGGTGTAGCGAGAAATTGTTCTTCATTTGGGTTATAACATTCTTCCCATTGCCTAAGGAACAGTCGGGCATTGTTGTAAAAATATGGCCCTCCCTCGAATATTCGTTCTTTATCCAAAAGATTGGTGAAGATGACTGTAAAAAATCCTCACGGTCCAAATTTTAGATCAAGATGTCCTTTAGGTTGCCATTTTTCCTAAATCCTTTTCGGTTGGCCATATGCCAATGAATTTGAAAATGAGTGCATGGTCTTTCATATATCCTTTATACTCATCCAATTTATTCGATGGAATGACAAACCTGGGTTTCTTCAATGCCCGAGGAAAGCATTGTCCTCTGGTTTTTGCTTGCCACTCAACACCAAAAATTGGTCTGCCTTTTTTATTTTCCTCCCCTTGCGAGTTTGAGGGTCTGCTACTTTGTTCCCCAGTGGTGATATTCCGATAGGAGGGAATCGGCCCCCCTCTCGAGGCTGCTGCCATGCTGCCCTCAAGACTTTGATCTCTCTTGTTCGCTGCTCTCGTGCTTCCTGGGTAGTTCAGGTCCCTAGCCAAACATGACTGTTACGCTAGAGTTTGCATTTCTTGGAGCTCAATAATCACCCCACCTGGTTATTTCAAATAGATATGAGGTAAATTAGTGAAACTATCAAAGACTTTTCAATTTTTTTTTATAATTGTTAATAAATGGTTGAAACTGAAAATTTATGTTCACAATTATTTAGAATTTAGATATATTTATATTTTAAATATTGTAAAATTTATTGATAAATGCTTGGAGGTTCTAACTCTATTTATAAATAAGAAAATTATAAATTATAATTTAATAGATTATATAAATTAAAATATAATTCACCTACACATTTAATAGGTTACTCTTTTTAATTAAAGATTTATAGTATTTATTGTTAATTGTTATATAATATGTATAACAAAACGAGGACAAGAGACATTCACCATGTTAGAGGAGGATAAAGGATAACGACCATACAGCACACATGGAACCTAACCTCCGCTGGAAATCGTCATTGCATCAGCTGGTAAATCTTTATTAATGGATAGAAGAAATATTTACATAAACAAAAGAAATCGAGCATGCAAAATCGCAAGGAAGTGATCAAAGATCCCATTTGTTTGGAACTTTGTTTAGAAATTGAAATACTCACAGTTTGGGTAGTTCTATAAATAGGTGAGGGACGAGAGCGAAACTCTATGACTCTAGCTGTTATAATACGAAGCAAGTACTAATGGCACTTCTTTCTGTAGTGCCGTTGATTTCCGAATGGGGCGTCCACAAATCGGTGATCACCTCCAAAAATGATCGTTTGGCTTTCTGTCAACAACTTTCAAGTGCTGGAATGTTAATAAGAAGTATGAGCACTGATGCTCAACTAGAAAGACGCACAGGCAATCATCATTCCAACGTGTGGGACGATGATGTCATACATTCCCTTTGAACGTCATACGCGGTATTTGTCTTAATCTCATTATATTTTATTCGTTTACAATTAATGTATGAATCGTTTTATATATAGCCTCCAAGTTCACATTTTAAAATCCATCATTCATCGATCTCTGCATGATAACATAACATTATTGTACTGATCAGGCACCTCCACCTCGTGAACGAGCTGAAACGCTTATTGGAGATATCAAACATCTTGTTATGAGTGACATGAAAGATAGCTGCAGTGATGGCCATGATGATTGCATCAAACGTCTTCAGATTGTTGATACTATGGAATGTCCGGGAATTGATAGACATTTTCTACCTGAAATAAAAGTAGCTATGGATTACGTTTACAGGTTAAGCATTCCACGTTTATAGCTACTCACTGGTTTACCATTAAAACCCGATTCGTTGATGATGAGTAGCTGTTGGAACAAAAGGGGCATCCGGGGGGATCAAGAGATTCCCTCATCAAAGATCTCAACTCTACAGGTTTGTGGTTACGGGCACTGCGAATGCATCGATATAACGTCTCTTCCGGTTAGATAGATTAAAATATACAGTTAAATAAAAATAAAAATATTTAAATACATTGACAGTTAAATAAAAATATTTTAATACTTTAGTTCTCATAGAATATCATGCATTCATGAAACAGTTGTTTTAGAGAATTTCAAAGATGAAAACGGGCACTTCTGCAATTCCAGTGGTGAAGAAGTGAGAAGCATGTTGTCATTATTCGGAGCTTCAAACATTTCGTTTCCTGGAGAAAAAGTGATTGAGGAGGCAAACACATTCACAACAGAGTATCTAAGCCAAGTTTTAACGCGATACGCTACAGCTCATGTCGATCAAAGCCAAGTTGCAAACATTTTTTTCAATGTCTTGTTGTTAGGATTATAGAATATTTAGAGAAAGGACGGCTCCTAAAGATATAGTAGTTGTGATCTTAATAGCCACTTAGAAGAATAAACATTGATTTTGTTTTGCTTTTAAATAAGTTACGTTGGAGAATAATACTATGGGCAGAATCGCCTTCACAAAATTTTCAACACTGATGACGGTTATAGATGACCTATATGATACTCACGGAACATTGGACGAGATCAAAATCTTCACTTAGGGAATGAGAAGGTGAAGTCAAATTCAAATTATAGCGACTATATATCATGTAGAAATGGGCAGCGATCCATTTAACTTTGTGGGATAGCAGGAAGTTTTTCATTTTCTTTAATAAACATATTTTATTATTTTATTTTCAGATGGGATAGTTCATTAGTTAGGCCGCCTTCTAGAGGACATTAAAAAATATTCGAGTTCTTCATTAATACTTCCAATCAATGGGCTGCTGTCAGTTAAACAATTAAATCACTTAAAAAAAAATTACCCAAGTCAAACTTGGCACAACTTGTAGTATCATCTATGTTCTTAACCATAAGTTCTTACTAAAATGTAACCATACGTTCTTATTAAAATCACATTTGCGAATCACATAATCCTAACCCATCTTATAATAACATGCTTCATAACTATAATTTATACACATTAACATCATATTATTATGTTATTATGCTTCCTCTATACTAATAATGTATGGACTTACCTTTTCATTCCTTTATCACTAGGAATCATATTATTCGTACCTCCTTTGCATTAAACAATTAACAAAATCTACGTTAAGATATATATGTATCTCAATCCAAAACTTTGGAAATATATATATTTATAATATCTGGAAGTACCACGACTCAAATCATTCTCGGTACATATGACTAGTACCCTTAATTGCTCACTACAAAGGTTTTTATGTAAAATTTAATATGATTAGTTGGAGATTTCCATTCGGTCTGCACACAATTATTACAATGCAATTGGTATGTGATTTGGTTTTAATTCTTCAAAGGACATCTCGCACTAGTATTACTATGGTATACTATGGTTGTACAGCTGTTACAAATCCTGGGTGGCAGGATCTCGTATGTTGATGTTTTTCACCCTAGATTTAATGGATATGAGGGCCTCTGGAGTAGTTAGGTAATTACTCACCTGAGCGCGAACACTCCGCCTCATTACTTCACCGTAATGTCTGTCAAACTGCTCTGCAATTTTCTTCATTTGCTCGAATCTGGTTTCCTGTGGGTATGAGGGTAATGTTTGATCGAAGTTGAAGGTCGTCCGCCATATCTCTTCTGCCATTCCCTATACAAGTGAACAACCTTCTCATTTCTTGCCGTGGTTTAGTTACTGTAGAGAGGTTCGTCTCTTTGAAATTTGCTCATTTGAGCTAGTCTTTGTGTTCTATGGTTGCTCTCGGTTATTTTTCAGCCTATTTTCGTAGGTTTTAGGTTGTTCTAAGTCCAACCTAGGTCTGGTGTTTTCACCGCTGACAGTGAGCATATTTCACTTGATTTTTGTGGAGGGTTTCACTGTGCTCGGTCTCGCCAGGTGTGTACTTGGCTTTACAGAATTATGTGAATAGAGCAGAGCTCTGTACCATGATAAACCCTTAGGTAATTCATTCTTCGGTACTGGCATTTTCGTTTCCAGTTTGTTCATCAAGTTGTTTATGCTTTGGTATGTCATTAAATCGACTCACCGTGTCATTTTCTCCTATTTCAGGTATGGATTTACAAATTATCCTTCAGAGAAAGAGCTCGGCTCTCGTTTTCATTCCTCTAGTGAAAGAGATCAGCTCCCATTTTTCGCTCCTCCATTGGGCTTACAGGTTAGTCCCAACTATTTTCCAGTTCCGCATTCATGTGCTCAGTTTTGTATTTTTCTATGGTCGACTGAGGGCAAATCCCCTGTGTGTTTAGGGTGCCTTGGGAATTTGACAGCACCGATAATAATGCTCATTTGAAGTTCTGGCGTGAATATCATTAGAGTCACAGTTTTAATGCTTATGGTTGTTCGCGCTCTGAGAATCGGTCTGTCTGTAATAGTCATTAAGTTACATTTATAAGGGTTATGTATGTAGAGGCTTTCGAGCCCTTACACCGATTTCTTTCGATGATTACTTGAGACTTCTTGCTCGGGATTGTATGTAATTTTCTAAATCTTGAATATTTTCTAGTTAATGTCAAAACCCTACTGTGGGTACTTTCTCGTTGGTTTTGTTATTTCGATATACAATTTTATCAATGGATTCTTGAAATCTTTGTTTATATACTGTTAGATCTTCGCTATAGCAGTTTTTCATTATCATTACATAAATTTTACTCTATTTATATTCATATATCTCCTACGTTGACATGCATACCTTTTATGGTAGATTCTATTACTCTACTAAGTAGTCTAAAGACATTTTCGTTACAGAAATTGCCATAGGGATCTTTCCAAAAATATTTTTCTTATGTAGTAAGTTGTATATTAGTGATGAATGCAACCATGTGTCGACCTGGGGACCGTGACCCTTGCCTTGTCTTCACAGGGCTTGGGGCTAAACCCCAGTGCCCTTTCAATTATAGGAAAATTTCCTTTATGTAGTTGTGTGCTACTGCATGCATTTATTTACGAATTTATTTAAGGTGGATTGGACAGTTTAACTATTTATCCTGTTCTAGAAAGTATTATGGAATTTACAGTATAATTATTTTATTAAATCCTTTATTTTATCGCTTAACTAATAAATTTTCCTGTACTCGGCCTTTAAGTTTATTCCCCATCATAACTCACTCATTCTTTATAAATCATATTTCTAGGATACATATTTTAAGTAAATATTCTCCCAGTATACACTATTAGGATGCTCATATTTATTCTCATTAAAATAATGAGGAATTTAAAACTATATTTTCAATTCTCGAATCAGTCCTAATATATCAAGCAATAGAAAAAACTGAGATCAAAAAATTCATTGTATACTTGTCTCAATGTTTGCCCTATTAACTGATGGTCCACCCAACCATGAGAGAGGCAATCACATCCTATATTCCCCCTGTGCTCCTTCCTAGTGCCTTATGAAACAAACAGTAGTATATGAGAAGATAGGCCTCAAGATTTCCAAATGCAGTCTATACCTCTCAGGGTCTAGAGCTCCACTAGCCTACCTTCCAGCTCTATACAACTCCTATCAACTTGTAGTTGTTTAACCCTTAGATTCCTTCTTAACAGAACCTTTTTCCTTCTTCAGGATTTTCATTATACCATTTTCTAAGAAGGTAACTATCAGAACTGTCTCTATTTTTACTCTGGGATCTTGGAAAAAATTACGATTCAATTAATTTATTTTACTCCATAAAATCATCCATATTTTCTTTTATTATAATTAAATTCAAATCCTAGTAATAAATATCATATTCGTTAGTCATTTCAATTAAAATAAATATTAATGCATCATAAAGTATGTTATATTACTTAATTCATAAAACGGGGTCTTACATCTCCCCCCTCTAAGGAAAACATCATCCTGGTTGTTACTTAAATTTTCATAAATAGTTGTAGATACGTTTCCCACATGAAACTTGTATCCTCCCAGGTAGCCTCCTCTGGGCTAAAGTGCTTCACTGCACCTTAACCTAGGGGCTTACTTGCATATAGAGCATTATTTCACTCTGATCGAGAATACACTAAGGCCCTACCTGGAACTCACCATCCAGTTCTATCCACATTAGTGCGAATGAACATTAATTAGTTCCAACAAAAACTTTTCATAGTATAAAATCATAATGCAATCCAGACTTACGTGTATATTTTTCCAATGTATCACACGCTTAGGGTCATGTATGTATCGTTTTAGTAGTGATTCATGGAACACATTATGTACCAAAATATGACTAGGTAGTGCTAATCGGTAAGCTACTGGCCCGATCCGTTCCAAAATTTGGAATGGTCCACAATACTGGGGGGCCAATTTAGCACAAAAACTCCACTTCAAGGTGTTCCTCTTTGGTTTAATTATTGCATACACGTGGTCACCCACCACAAACTCCATAAATGTTCTTTTCGATTCGTATATAATTTGTGTTGGTCTCGAGCCACCCTCAGGTTCTGTCTAATATTTTGTACCTCACGCTCCATTTCTTCAATCATATCCAGTCAAAGCATAATTTTAGTTTCCAGACTACTCCAATTGATAGGGGTTAGGCACTTTTTACCATACAATACTTCAAAAGGACTCATTTTGAGGGACTCTTGATACCCATTGTTATATTCAAATTCCACTAAATGCAAGTACTCTTCCCACTTTACAGGTTGTTGCATTACATACATGCACAACATATCCTCCAGGATCTAGTTTACCCTCTCTATTTTCCCATCTGTTTGAGGGTGATAAGTAATACTAAATTGAATTTGTGTTCCTAGCCGAGTAGGCAATGTATTATGGAAGGCAGACGTAAATTTTATGTCTCGATCTGATATAATGTCTCTTTTGATACCATGTAGTCTGAAAATTTATTTCATGAAGATATCTGCAATTTGTACTGATTTGTATGTGGACTGAACAGTTATGAAATGAGCTTCCTTGCTGAGTCTATCCACTACGACCATGATTGAGTCATTGTGCTTCTTGTTTCTTGGCAACCTAGTAATAAAGTCAAGGGATATGACTTCCCACTTCCAGTCAAGTACAAGATTAGGCTGAAGCAACCCAGTTGGGTTTTTATGTTGTACCTTCACTTTCTGGCACTCCAAGAATTTGGTCAAGTATTCAGAAATGTATTTACACATTCCCGACCAAAAATAGTCTTTTTTAATTATTGTTAACATTTCTTAATATCCGGGGTGTCCTGCATAGGAACTCCTCTGATGTTCGTCAAGAATCAATTTTTTCAGGCTTATTTGATTTGGAATAAATATCTTCTTCTGATATACTAGGAATTTTGTTTTCATTAAAATCATATTCTTATTGTTTTCCCTCTTTTCTTCCATCTCTTTCTTGCTGCCATAAGAATTGATACTCAAGGTCCATTCTTGTTGCTTTTATAATCTGTTCCTGAAACATAGATTCCACTTGGTTGAAATAGATTTCATAGATTCCATGCACTTTCCTTCTCAAAGAATTTGAAAAATGGTTCTCCTTCCCTTTTGCATGTTGAATATCAAAATCAAATTCACTGAGGAATGCATTCCATCTTCCCTGGCGAGCATTCAAATCAGCTTACTTAAAATAGATAGCTAAACTGCTATGGTCTATTCTTAATACAAATCTTTTCTTGAGTAAATAATGTCTCCACACCTGAAAGGCATGAACCATTGTCGTTAGCTCTAAATCATACGCAGAATACCTTTGCTCATGATCCTTTAGCTTCCTGGATTCGAATGCAATAACTTTACCCCCTTGAGTGAAAACTGCCCTAACTCCTTCTTTGCATGCATCAATGCATACGTCAAACTCCTTTCTTGGATATGCATACCTTTTCAAAGATCCTTTGGCATTCTTGGGTCCATTTAAATATTTTTCCTTTCCGTTGCAGGAAAGGAAGCAAAAACTATTTTAGAGAAGTTATTGATGAAGTGTCAATAATAACTAGCCAATCCCATAAACGAACGTATGTTTACCACATTCTTAGGGAATTTCCACTCCATGATCGTCTTTATGCTTTCCGGGTCTACTGAAATCCCTTCACCAGATATCGCATTTGATAAACTTGGCATATAGATGATGTTCTCACAACATCTTCAGCACTACACATAAATGATTCTTGTGTTCTTCCATATTTTTAGAGTAGATCAATATATCATCTATAAAGATCAAAGAAAATATATCCAAGAAAATATTCCATGCATCAAGCTCATGAAGGTTGTTGGTGCATTAGTTAACCCGAATGGTAACACCACGAATTCATAGTGCCCGTATTGGGTACGAAATGTTACTTTTGATATATCCTCATCCTTAATTCGTATTTGATGATATCCCAACCTTAAATAAATATTTGACAATATTGTTTCCCCCTTTACTTGGTCAAACAAGTCATCTATGCATGGAAATTGATACTTGTTTTTCACAATTAACTTATTAAGCTGTCGATAATCCAGATACATATCCATAGTCCCATCCTTCTTCTTAGAAAACATAACCGGTGCTACCCAAGGAGACACACTTGGTTGAATATATCCCTTATCCATTAGCTCTTGCAACTACAATTTTAACTCTGTCAACTCAAGTACACTCATTTTATAAGGTGCTCTTGACACAGGTGCTGCCCCAGGTACCAATTCTATTGTGTAATCAATATCTCGTCTTGGTGGAGTCCTAGAATACTCCCTGGGAACACATCCATAAATTCTTGTATAATAGGAATATTTTCCAACATGAGGGTTTTATCTTTGGAATTTGAGAAACCCACCTGAATTGCATAAATCTGGCATCCTTTTAGAATGCATTTACTCAACTGACATGCGGTAATGGGGCGTAACTGAAGTGGTTTCTAAATTCCCTGCAATTCTTGTCAGGTATCGTCTTCATATTTAAAGTAGATAAATTTATCTTTACAATCGACTAAAGACCAATGCCTTTCTAAATAGTCCATACCTAATAAAATATCATATGAACCCAATGGTAATATGTAAAACTCTATAGTTATGTGTTGATCTCCTATGTCTAGTTCATAATTTGGGACTTTGGCATTAACTCTCCTTTTGGCCCAAGTAGCCAATTGAAACAGCCATGGGTTATTAAAATTCTAATTTTGATTTTGAAATTTATAATTTTATATTGTGAGGGGGTTTATATAGCTCAAACTGGCACCAAGGTCAACCAAAATGGAAACAGATTGAGTTTGAAGCTTACCTTCCAGTTAAATCATGGTTGGTTGAAAATTATCTTGTCTATCTTCTAGAGAAGCATTGATCCTGGGTAAGTTGTGTTATCACTCTAGTAATTCTAAAGTTGTGTGATTTTGGTTTTTAGTCAAATAATTCTAGAGGTAAGCACAAACCAACTTCAAACTCTAGGATCTAGCCTTCCTAGGGTTCAGATAGGGCTCTCTCTTTAAAGTTTAATTTTGTTTTAATTTTTAAAGATTAGGCTAGTTATAAAAGTGCAGCTTTGGTTTTGTTTTGATAGATTTTGTGGGAAAAAACACTTGAAAGGATGGATAGTGGGAAATCTATTTGTCCACTGGGCTATGGAGTCAAAACCAAGAAAACAGAACTGAGATCAAGGGCAAAAAGGTAAAAAAATTTCAGGGCGTGATAGATAACCCTTGCAGATCTTGGAAAAATGTTTTCATAAGATGGTATGATAGAGATAAAGGGAACTTAAGAATCCTTAAATCCGAAAAAGGAAGTAGTAGGAATAGGTAAAACGAGAGGGGGATAAATGAAGGGTTCCCTACACTGGATATAAGAGGAAAACATATAAATGATAACTAGTCAAAAACATGGTGCTTTTAACAAATCCTGTAGTAATTCTCCTATTTATACATTCATATTTAGAATAAACATAAATGTATGCATGTAACAAAGAAATGAAACAATGACAAGTGAGGAAATACTTCCCTGCAAATAGCTCCAAGAATTCTAAAGTATGATGCCAATTTGGTTTGATCCAGCCTGGTACTCGAAGTTTTGACACACAAAATCTTTAAAGTCCAAGAAGAAATGACTATAACACTCCTAGCAAATTTATTCCACCCAAAATACTTCTAAAGATGAATTATTTATACAAAATATTTTACAAAATATCCTATAAGACTTCTAGGAATTATCTTAGGAAAATGAAATATCTTTACAATAATAATAGAGATAGCTGCTTAAAAAATCAACAAGCTATCCTATTTTATCCAAAAGAAATAGAAACTGTTTTGAGGATAAGAAGCAGTTGGCTGCCTTGGTGTCCTCTTTGCTAGCTCTTACATATTTTTTGGAATCTACTGCATTGTCTGATACTATTTATCTATTTCTCGAATACTCTTTATTCACTAATACTCTCTAAACTGATACTTCTTAACCCTCAGTAAAAACTGTTTACTGCTATAAAATCTATTTTCACTGTAAATCTGAAAGAAATTTTTGTCTTCCTTTCATCTGGATTTTTTTATCCTTCATAGTAAATCTAGGAGTGCTTTCCAATCCTCATTTTTAGGAATTTGAATATTCTTTAATTTCCTAAAGTTCTCATCAGCTTTTGTATATCTAGCAAAGGTTGACTTGATGAAAACCAAGTGTTTGATCTCATGCTACATGTAGAATAAGTCTTCAAAACTCTTGAGTAACACTTTCCCTATTGGGATGCCAAGACATGTTGTTTTATTTACTCGTTCTTTTGCAAATTATCTAATCTTCTTATCATAGTCATTTTGAGACATCAATTTATCATTAATGACCATGATATCAAGCAGTCATTTTTGCCTTAAAGTTGTGAATTTAGCCATAAACCTGGTTATGGCAGTATTCATACCTTCACACTTTTCTTCAAGTTGCCTCATCAAATTTTTCTTTGTAGTGACTTTCCTAATTTCTAGGATAGTTGCAGTTCTGTCTATGATTTTGAGTTCTTCCAACTCTTGTTTGTTTTTTCTATTAAGGAAATTGATTAGCCTTACATCTTGCTCTGGTTTTTCAGCCAAATCAGTTTGAGACTTTCAAATTTCTGCTTGGGCTGCTAGTAATAACTCTCTTTGCTCAAAAATTACCTGAATTGAAGGCCATACATCATGGATGGCTTTAATGACATTATTCCAAAGTTAATTTTTTATGTATGATATCTGACCCTTCAAATTTAACTCTTTTTGCAAGTCCTTTAACTCTTCCTTCAGTCTGATGGCATTTTGTTCATGTGTCTTGGCAATTATCTGAGCTGATTTATTTGACTTCTCAAGATTTTCAACCATCTTTGTCAACCTGTTAATCTCATTTGTCTTTAAAGACATTTCTTCCATTTCTTTCACTATCTTCTTGGCCTCATCAGTAGGCTGTAATTCTGTTGTAGATGATTTAGTGGCTGATGTTATGGAAGAAGTCACTAGCACTACAATAGCCAGTGGTTCTCTTGGTGCCAAATTTTCACCTAAAGTTGAAGGAACTACTGCAGTGATAACTGGAATGACTGTAGGAATCTTTGGTTCTTTTACAGTTTCCTTTTCTTGGACAAGTTTTTCCACTTGTATTTCCATTTCCTTAACCTGGGCTATCGACTAAAGAATTAAATTCATCATTTCATCTTTTTCATTATATTCTTGTATGACTTCTTTTGTCTGAGGATGCTCACTTTGAGGAAGTTTGAGTTGTTTCCTCAAGGCTGCTATATCTTCATTCTTCTTTTTTACCAATAATTCTGCTGCTTTGATATTATTAGGATCATATCCTACCTGTAAAACTACTTCTTCCAAGGCTTTTATCCTTACATCCTTGGCATACAATGAGGCTTTGTCCATCTTCATCTGATCTTACATGTTAGAGATGGTGTTTTGGAGATTTTGAGAACTCATGGCTTTATTTGTGACAATAGAATAAAGCATTTCTGAAGTCTTCTTGTGGAACTCAATTTGATCAAGAGCATGGATTTTATCTGTCTGGACCTCCAAATCAACTTTCTTATAATCAACCATTGTCTTAGGAGTTTTGACTGTAGGCTGCAACACTGACATGATTAGCTTTTGATTAGAATAATAAAATTTAGAAAGGAGGTTGTTTTGTACACTAGGAGTCTGTTTGAGATATTGAGAATAAATGTTATTCTATATCTCTTCATTCTTTAATTTAATATTCTTATATTTCTCTTTAATATCCAAACCTTTTTCCTCACCTGCCTATGAGGAAGAAGCTTCCATGCTTTGTTGTATTTCCATCAACTGTGTATCTTGATTATTGATTTCTCCTTCATTTTGATTTTTAGCATTTGGCTCATTTATATGACAGTGAAAAAATTGGTCTCTGGCAAATCTGTATTGGTATTTAAAGGCTTTGTTTCTTCCACATATATTGTCACTTTACCTTTACTTGCTGAATCTAATTTGGGCCATTTGTTATAACTGATCTTGAACTTGGTTTCTATTGTATTTTCTACCACATAGGCTCCTTCTTCCCTTACTCTTTTAATGGACTTCTCTAGCTAATTTGCAGTCTCTAAGGTATGACTAGTATTACCTTTGTTCACTTCATCTATTAAGGTGTTTTCGGTCCATTCAATCTAATTGGAAATTTTTTCTATTTCTAGTTTGGCTTCATGAATAAAGGGTGTTAACTTGCATTTAACCCTTAGCTTGCGCAATATCCCTTGTGGATCATAGTTCCAAGAGAAATTCTCTTCAAGTTTATATTCCAATAACTACTTTTCTGCCTCTTTCTCTACATCCCTGTGATTACATATGAATGGTCCTATATAATTCTTATGTTTGAATTGGGTCTTATTCTTATTTTCCATGAAATAGATGGAATCAGAGTTTAGGATCTGCCTGATATACTCCAACACAAAGATCCTCATTGAAGGATGTTTCGGTAACTTGTAAGGTAACAAGTTTGACCCAAACACTTTGACTTCATTATATTTCTCATACAAATATGAGTCACCAATTTTAATCTACTCTGATAATTGCAATTTCTTTTTCATTTCTTCATTTATTCTAGGTTTCTCTGTTCTGGTCAACATTGTGATCACTGGATGTAAAAATAACTCTGAAATCTCTGAATAATGAAAATCTGTACATTCTTTCCTACGCATGGATGTTGAAAAAATGATAGATAGAGGATTTCCTTCAATGTCATGTTTTTAGAGAGAGATTGGAAAATGATCTGATTGGAAGTATAGAAACATATGGAAAAGGTAGGAGGTATATCTGAATACTCCCTCAATTTTCAAATTGGTCAATTGATAATGAATACTATCAACAATGAAACCAGCATAATCAGATATTACTGAGGGTGGTTTACCTGGAGAAAAGCTGGATAAGAATCCCATGATGGACTCATCAGTGTGTTCATCAGTAAAATATCCAAGGATGAAGGAAAGCATGGAAATCACATGTCTTGAACCTTCAGTGAATTTAGTAGTAGAATACAGAGAATTTATCTTAGGAATTTCTACATGCAGAGGCATAAAAGTTTGAAAAATCCTGAACCTTTTGGGAAAATCGAGGCCAATATATAGCTTGCTGAGGGCCTCTATAGACAAAGAGACTGCTTGGGGGTCATGCTGAAGTTGCAACATCTGGTTAATTGATTCGACAGTGATGGTAAAAAGCACATATTTATTGGCATTCACAAGGGCTCTTTGCTCTGGAACATAGTACTGGTGACACAATCTAATAACCTTTTGACAGGGGTGAGTTAATGGGACAACATATTTGGGAAAATGGGATTCCCAAATATTGACTTCTTCTTGATCATCTAAAAACTTTTCATAACACCGGTTATGGATATCTAACAAGTTAAATTCAACAATGGGATCTGCCATCTTGTAATCAATCTCATCTAGGGGAATGTGTTCAATATCAATAACTAGGGGTTCTAATGGATTGACAGCAATAGCAGTACTTGAAGTCATGGTAGGGGTAGGTTTAGGTGCTTTAGAAGCTCCAGGCTTGCTTGCACTCTGTTTTTTAGGCATTTTTATCTACTTCTGCAAGTTTAGACAGTTTGCAGAAGAAATTTACTTTTAGTAGAGGCTTAAATGGGGAAAACAGACAAATTATAGTCTCTCCTTTGGGTTTTCTGTCCAATTAGGCTTGTCAAATAGGTTTAGAGGCTTTAGAACTAGTTTAAAATAGAAAACAAGGGTTTCCTAAGTCTCTGACTGAGAATTAGAGCTGAAAAACTCTTTTGAAAAGGATCATAGAGGTTTAGAGTACCTCTAGAGGTTTTCTGCCTTATTTCAGAGTTTGAAATAGATTATTTAAACTGTGAAAACTCATAAATTTCCTGAAAATTTGAGTGCAACAGAGAAACAGGGTTTTTGGGAACATTTTGCCAGAGTCTGGCCTGTTTTTGGGAATTTTTGGCAGTTTACTAATCAATTATTTAACTTTAAATGTGTTTTCTTTCTTTTAGAATGTTTTTCAACTTGATTGTAGGTTCAAATTCTAGAAAAATAACTTTTGTATTGTAGGTATCGGCTTTGGAAGAGTTTTGAGGTTCTAGCTGAGTTGATGGCTTCAGTAGCTTATTTGGAGAAATATCAAGCTCCTCGACAATATTCACAGGTTTCATGGAAAATATTGCAAGCTTCAGGCACAAAGATGATGGAAAAAAGGCTTAAAAATTATTTTTTTATAGTCGGGGAGGCTGTGCAGTTAGGTTAAATGCATAGAAGATAGATGAGTGAATGCATTTCCAAGGTTAAAATATGCATTTTGGGTTACATTAGTTACACATTGAATGCAGGTCGCATCAGTGGGGAGGGTGGTTTCGAGATTCAACGGGTTAAAAACCAGTGGTTATCACAGATATTTTTGGTGGTAAGTGGCATTGGGCTTAACCCATGCAATCCAATAGGAATCCTCTACATGGTGGAGAGATAAAACTACAAAACAACATATTTCATGCATCTTTCGTGTTTGGATACTTGCACATATTTTCCACGCGATATTAGATATCCGTCATCGGATCTGGGGGATCGATGCGAAGGGTCCAGACTTTTTTGGAAGTTGTGTCAGAATGGGAGGTGCGACCAGCGTCTATTATGCGGAGGGATAAAACATTATAACAAAGGTGCATGAACAAGGTTTTTAAACCTTAGGCATTGTATGATATGTGGTGGGTATGGTAATGTTTTTATTTAAATGTTTTTTAATAAAAGATTTTCCATGGGTCGATTAGGGTATAGGTGGGGATTAACATTTTTATTTAAAACATTTGTGAAATGTTTCAAATTTTATATGCGAGCGCGATAGTATATATTATATAGTTTTCAACCTTTGACAGTTAGTAAAAACTATAGGGGGCAGGATTATATCAATAGAGATAGGTTTAGACCAAGGGGTTTGTAGGGCGGGATTTTTATTTTACGTACATGGGGATATTTATCCTTGGTCTAAAGTTTAAAATAGTGGGTTTTTTGGGAGTTTATTTTAATATAAGGGTATTAATAACATACGGGAGGGTATTTTTAGGGATTTAATAAAAATAGGTTAAAATTTAATATGAAAAGGGAAGTGAAATGGAAATAAAACACATGTTATCTCTAAGTAAAGTGTAACATATTTTATATTACATCACTAATACTTAGGATAAATGTAATTTTGAGGGTTTCATGAATGGTTTTGAAGGGGATGAAATTAATTATTTTAGGGTTTTCAGTTTTACTAAGCAAGAACATGTATTTACTTTGGAAAAAAAGGGGTTTTGATTTATGAATGAAGGGAAAATGCTGAGAAATGTGGATTTAATATATACCTCAATATTTTTAACTAATTAGTTATCGATCCTTGGGTCTGTCACCAACAAAATTCAGAGAAATTCTCTGAGCCTCTTTTACAGATAGTTTAGAATACTGAATTCTTGTAGGGGAGAGGAAATTAGTGATTTTTCACAATGATGCTTTATTATATGATTACTCAAAAGCTTTCTACCTACCCAAATTTATTTCTAACATTTTTTCTTCATTTTGTAGGTGCATTTAGGCTTGCAACCTTAAAACATTTTTCTTTCGAAGTATAAAACTATCTAAATCTACCTTATTTCATCTGAGGGCTCAGATTAAATTGTTGAGCACCTCATTATTCTCTACCTATCTATTGATTTGTCAAGTTTAAACTTTTTGACAGACATATATTCTCTATCTAAAAAATGAAATTAAAAATATGAAAAGTTAAGATTAAATTGTTTAATTGAACATGGATTAGGGCATTTATTGTCACTCTCCACATAATCATTATTCTTGAAGTAAAAAGTAAAAGTAGTGGCATTTGGATTTTTTCACTTTCAGGTCTTATTTCTTTTTTTTGTGTCTATATTTTTCTAAGTCCTTTGATATTTCTTTTAGGACTTTTCACCCTCCTTTTGGCTTTTTTATTATTTTTTCATTTTTTTCAAAATATGGGAAAACAACTTGCAGAAAGCAAGGTATGTAAATATTTACAAGACTATCAAAGTCAACTCAAAATTTTATGAACCCTATTATTATAGGACCCTAACAGTGGCTCCACATGGGGATGACATTTCCTGGTGAAATATTAAGAACTTTGAGACTAGTAGCCTTTGGAATTTGACTATGATGACCCTATAAATGTCTTCTGATATCTGCAATTTATTCATACGTATGATATTTACCTACCAAAGCTTAGGGCCTTCTCTCCAGGCTTCAAATTTTGTTACGGAAACATCCAATCCAATCTAAACTCTGCAATGTATATGTACAATGATCAAAGTGAATAAAAACTAACTATTTGTTAACTCAGGAGAGTAGTAGTGCTTTAGCATTCTACCATTTATTGGTCCTTCTTGTAGATTTGTTCCATCCATTTATTTAAAAAATAAATCATCATTACCTCTATATCCATAAATCACATAAGGTCCTTTCCACAGAAAATCAAATTTTCCATGTTTTCCTTTGTCTTTTCTTCTAGAATCCCATTTTAACACTTTATCTCCAATGTAGAAGTCATCCTCTTTAGTCTCTTTATGAAAAATATTCTTGATTTTATCCTGAATGACTTGAGATTTGATATAAAATTCTTCCCTTGTTTGTTGCAAGTGAATATTTTGATTGATCCTTCTTTGAATGTCATATGTTTCAACTTGTAACTATTGGATAATTTTCATCACTGGTACACCTAGGGAGGATGGAAAAAAACATCCATTCCATAAAAAAGTTGATAAGGAGAAGTACCAATGGATTTTTTAGTAGTAAGTCTATCTTCCATAAGGCATTGACTAACTTCTTATTCCAAGTCTTTTTATTGTCTTCAAGTAACTTTTTTATAATGTTTACAAGGCTCTTTTTTGAGGATTTAGCTAGGCCATTACCTTGGGGGTAGTATGCAGTAGAATGACCTAAGGTAATATGGTATTTGTGGAAAAATTCAATAATTTTCCTTGATTTGAATGCTGCTGCATTGTCAGTAATTATTTTTTGGGGACATCCAAATCTTGAAAGAATGCTACTTTCTAGGAAGGAAATAATGACAATATCTGTGCCTTCTCTCGAGGGTATGGCTTCAATCCACTTGGTAAAATAATCAGTGGCTGTCAAAATCCACTTATGTTGGCCTGAAGAAGGATGGTGAATTTCACCAATGAAGTCTAAACCCCATTGTTGAAATGGAATTTCAGTTGAAATGGGCTTTAAGAGGAGGGGTAATAATTTCTTCTTACCCTAAAAAACTTGGCACTTATGCCATGAAGTTACATACTTTTTGACATCAGCAAACAAAGTAGGCGAGTCAAAACCAACTCTTAGGATCTTATCTGTTGTAGTTTTCCAATATAGATGTCCTCAAAATTCACTCGCATGAAATTATTCAAGTATTTTTTTAACTTATTCCTTTAATAAACAATTTAATAAAATCCCACTATGATCTCTCGAAAAAAGTACATTGTCTAAAATACAAAATCTTACTAGCTTTATTTTTCAGAATCTGGCTTTGATTCTTGACAATCCAGGAGGATCTTGTAAGTTTAGGAGTACAAATATGATATCTGTATACTAAGGTGAGTCTAAGAAGGCTCCACTGATTGTTGGAGTCACCATCTCTTCCTGATCATCTACTTGGGCAATAAAATTTATGCGTAGGGCATTGCAGTTAGATTTAACCATAAGTCTGGCTAATCCTTGACCTTTGATGAGTTTTGTGGGTTTTATCTCTATTTCATATTCTAAGATAGTGGCAAACCACTTACCTCTTCTTCCATCAGGACCATCTTGAGTAAGAATTTCTTTTACTACATAATTTGGGACATAGCCAATGATATGAGAGTAGAGAATATAAACTCTGAAGTCTTTAATGGCCTTAACCAAAGCTAGGCCATGTTTCTCCATAATGTTGTACTTCAAAGGGGTATCTCTAAGTGTCTTACTGAAAAAAAATATGGGTTTTTCAAATCCTTGGTCATTTTTCTGCAGTAAAACTGCAACAATGGTGTGTTCTGAAGAAAATGAAAAAATTATGAAATATTTCTTAAAGTCAAGACTTATTAGGATTGGAGTTTTGGTTAAGGCTTGTTTGATGGATTCAAATGATTTTTTAGCCTCAACAGTCCATTTAAGAACTGAATCTTTTTTAAAGATGTTATTTAGTTCTCTAATTATCTCAACTAAATTAGATATGAATCTTCTTAAAAAATTCATCTTACCTAGAAAGGCTTGTAATTATTTGATGTTTCTTAGTGGATTGATGTTAAGAATTGCTTCTATCCTAGAAAGATCTATTCTGATTCTTTCTTTAGAAATTATGTGTCTAAGTAACATGCCTTCTTCTAATCCAAATAAACTTTTCTTAGGGTTTAAAGAGATGCCAAATTTCCTACATTTAATAAAAACTTGTCTGAAATGATCCAAGACTTCATTAACAGTTTTGGAAAACACAGTAATGTCATCTAAGTAAATTACCAATAAATCATGTATTTCCTTTGAAAAAGCTATGTACATAGCCCTTTGAAAGGTTTCCCCTGCATTCATTAGACCAAAAGGAATTTTCACAAACATAAAAGTTCCCCAAGAAGTAGTAAATGATGTTTTGGCTTGATCTTCTTCTTGGACTAAAATCTGGTTCTATCCTAAAATCCATCTAAAAGTGACATCATAGAAGAGCCAACTACCCTTTGTAATATATGATATATTTTAGGTAAAGGGTAATTACCTTTCAAGGACACGTTGTTTAGATTCCTAAAGTCGACACATAATCTAATCTCTCCTGATTTCTTTCTTGTTGGAACTTGGTTAGAAACCCAATCAGAATATCTGATTGGTGAAATTATTTGTGCATCATACATTCTTTTCACTTATTTTTCTATCAAAGGTAATAAAAGAGGTTTAATTCTTCTCAACCTTTGTTTAAATGGCTTTCAATCTTCTTTTATTGGAATTTTATGTTGGATTATGCTAGTATCATAGGATTTGAGATCTTCATAACTCCATGCAAAGACATCTTGATATTCCTTTAAAAGAGTATTATATTTTTCTTTCTCTTGTTGAGGTAAAATTTTGGAAAGTTTGATTGTCTTGGGTTTTAACTTTATACCAATATTGCATTCTTCTATATCAGATCTAACTAGCTCCATTTTAGGTTTTCTAGCTACATCATTTGAGTCAAAAAGATTCTCTAGAGGATCTAAAACTTTCGGTAAGAAATTATCCTTAAGATTCAATATGTCTAATTCATCATCAATAATTTCTTCAATCTCTACTTTCTCTAAGCTATCTATATCTACTTGACTAAATCTAGTTGGTTTATCGAACTTTATCCTATTTACATCTAAGTTATTCAAATCTATTTCACAATCTAAATTTTTATCTATAGTACAATTTGTATCTATCTTATAGTTCTGAAATTCACCTTCATTGTTCATAAAATGTTGGAAATATGATGCAGAGTGTTGTCCTTGATGGCAACCCACTGAATGAAGATGAAGACATGAGATGGTTGGCATGTGTTGTCCTTGATGGCAATACACCTGATGAAGTTTTTCTTGACTTGATGGACTTGGTAAATGATGTAAATCTGATATGAAATGATGTTTGATAGCAATATGATGCTGAGTGGTGTCCTTGAATGGAAACCCACTTGATGAAGATGATGGCAACTTACTTGATGAAGTTGTGCTTGCTAGAATATGTTCTTGATGAAGAAAATATGATGTATCTACAAGGCAATGAAGAAAGGAATTTAGAATGTGCTCAAAGAGCATGTCTCTATGAATACGCGAATCTGTATAAGGGAAGTCGCGTATGCATGCGGAAAATAATGTTCCAAGTCGCGTATGGCCAAAAGCGCTCAAAAAGTGAAAATCCAGGGGCCCGTGGTATTGAAGGCTCATGGTATTGGTTTGGCTCATGGTATTGAAAAAGGGGCCCGTGGTATTGAAGGCTCATGGTATTGTTTTGGCTCGTGGTATTGAAAAGGGATAAACCTATATAAGGAGAAGAAATTCATTGTGCAAATGAGATGAGTGTGGGTGCAAGATGTCTGAGCTTGAATGAATACTTATCTCTGAAGTAGATCTGAATGGAAAGGGTTAGACATGAAGATAAATCTGAATGCATGATGCACCAATGATGAAGAAGGGGATCTAGATCTGAAATGCACTTGTATCTACTAGATCTGTTTATGGAAGGCTTAGATCTGAGATGAGGCGAACATCTGTCTAAAGTAAAAGGGTAAATCAGAACTGAATGTCTGATCTGAAGAAATATGCTGCTCTATAATGATTGAAGATCTATACGCTACTTCGCCGCAGAGGAAGCGCGTATACACGCGACTTCGATGAAGTGAAAGCACGTATGCGCAATGAAATTTGTACTGAAGTATACAATGATTTATGTGGACGGAAGCGCGTATATACGCGACATGAGTGAAAGGAAAGCACGTATGCAAACTAGGGTTTGCTGAAGTCTGTGGTAAGAAATGTCTGATCTGTTCTGCTGGTTTTCTGATATCTGTTAGTGATTTATATGTATCTGTTTCATGGTTGACTGTACTTAAAAGTATGGAAAGGGTCCAGTTTGAAAATATGATGAAATGTGGCCTGCAAGTGGTGTCCTAAAGGAAGCTTTAGATCCAGTGTGAAAATTGATGAAACGTGGTCCAAGGTGGTGCTGAGGGTTGTAGCCTTCAGTCAGGGGGTTGTAGCTCCCTTCCAGGTGAGGCTGGTAAACGAGATCAGGGGGTCGTAACTCCCTTCCAGGTGGTTGGTAAACGAGATCAGGGGGTCGTAGCTCCCTTCCAGGAGAGGCTGGTAAACGAGTCAGGGGGTTGTAGCTCCCTTCCAGGAGAGGCTGGTAAACGAGCACAGGTGGGTGCTTGCGTGTTGGTAGAGTCTGCACCAGCACATATGTTGTAAGATGTTTTCTCTATAATAAAATATTGAAGGCTGAGCAACTGCAGCGGTGGTTTTCTCCCAACTTGGGTTTCCACCTAAAAATCCTGGTGTTCATGTGTGATGCTTTGTGTTATGGTTTATTCTGATCTTACTGCACATGTTTACTGTTTATAGAACATCTAATAAATGAATGATGGAATGATATAAGTGAAGAACTAATGGCATAATTAGATCTCTGAGTATACGCGAGTTGCATGAAGGAAATCCGCGTGTATACGCAAGTTTACTGAAGGAAAGTAGTGTATGGGTTTTAAGGAATGAAAAAGTAAAAAGTTTTGAATATGTTGTAAATACTGATTCACCCCCCCCCCCTCTCAGTATTTTTTCCAACAATTGGTATCAGAGGAGGTTCTTCTGCAGAAGCTTGATCGCTTGAAGGAGATCCGTCGCCATGGGAAGTCAAGAAGGAGTGATGTCTATAAAGCCACCTCTATTCAATGGAAGCAATCTGATATTCTGGAAGGTACGAAAAAAAGCATATCTGCAAAGTCTTGGTGCAGATGTATGGGCAATCGTGGAAGAAGGTTATCAATACCCAACAAGTATTCCTAGCGATGCAGCAGAAAGGAAGAAGTATGAAATCAATGCCAAAGCAGTGAATGTCTTGTTAGGAAGCATGTATGAATCTGAATTTGCTAAATTAATGTAGCTACATTCAGCAAAAGAAATATGGGACAAAATCATTCTGAGCTATGAAGGAGATACAAAGGTAAAAAGTGCAAAACTCCAAACTCTTAGAATTGAATATGAAAATTTGAAGATGCATAGTGATGAGAGTGTTGCCAGTTTCTTTCTTCATCTGGATGATATTGTAAATTGAATGAGAAATTTGGGTGAAACCATAACTGATACTACTCTGGTGGAAAAGGTCTTAAGATCCTTGACTTCAAAATTTGACTCTAAAGTTTCAGCTATTGAAGAAAGGCAAGATCTGCAAACGCTCACTATTGTTCAATTACATGGTATTCTGACTGCTTTTGAAATGAGACAAGGAGGTCCTTCTCAAATAAGAGAAGTTGCTTTTAAGGCATCTACAAAAGGAAAGGAAAAGGAAGTTGTCAAAGAATCCAGCTATATATCCGATGAAGAAGAAGCAAATTTCGTGAGAAAGCTCCAACTGGGTACTGGAAGATTCAAAGGTAAGCTTCCCTTCAAATTTTTTGAGTGTGGAAAAGTTGGTCACTATGCTGCTAAATGTCCTTATAGAGAAAAACATGGTAAAGGGAAACAATTTGAAAAAAGAAAGAGTTATTATGCAAAAGAAGATGATGATGAAGTGTCCAGTGAAGATGAAGAAGATTCTGACCATGATCTGAAAGTGCTCATGGCAAAGAAGAAAAAGAAGAAGCCTACTCGAAACAAGGAGATACCTCAGAAATCATGTATAGCAAAAATTGAAGAAGATGAACCAGGTATTAATCGTTGTTCTTGTCTCTTACTTAATTGCATGTGCAAAGATTATGATAGTGAAAGTGACAGTATGGATCCAGAAGTTTCTGACGAAGCTCTACAAATACTCATGGCAAAGAAGGAAAATAAGAAGGCCACTGTTATACTCTTCTTTGTGCAAACAATAGTGAAGATAGTAAAGTTGTGGAAGCTCTCAAGATCAAATTTGAAGAACAACAAAAGGAAATTGATACGAAAGATTCTATTTACAAAGAGATGACCTCTCAAATGAAAGATCAAATTGAAATGTTGAATGAACAGGTGGACAAGTATCAAAGGTTTCATACTTATGCATCCAATCGAATTAAAGAACTAGAAGCAGATCTTGAAAAATCAAGCAAGAAGAATGAAGGACTTGAAGCTACAATCATCTCTCTGCAGGCAGATCTAGAAGCATTAAGTAAGAAAAATGAGGAACCTCTACAATCATTTGAAAAGGAAGGCCTTGAAGCAGAAATCATATCTCTCAAAGAAGATCTGGAAAAATCAAACAAGAAGAATGAAGAGCTAGAACAAACATGTGAAGAAAACGAAAATTGGTTGAAAGAAGAGATCCTAAATCTGAAGGATCAAGTAGAAGATGGAAGAAGGAAAGAAGAAAGCATGACAAATAAATTTCAAGCCTTGGAGGTTGAGGTAAACATTCTCAAAGGTAAATTAGAAGAAAAGGTTAAACTTTTGAGGTTTCATGATAGTACTAATATTTTGGACAATATTATGAGTAATCAAAGGTCTCCTGCTATCAAACTTGGTCTTGGTTTCCATGAAACTGTTGAAGGAGAATCTAGCTCACAAGGAAGTGCAAAAAATTCAGAGGGTGTCAATGCAAAACCTGAAGTGTTGAAAGAGACAAACGGTCAACCGACAATGATGAAATATCAAAGGAAATCAGTCAATGATGTTGAATGCTTTAAATGTCATAATTATGGGCATGTTGCAGCAAATTGCAGGAGCAGATCATTTCAGCCTCAAACTAACCGTTCCTATATAGAAAGGCACTCTGGTTTCTTCAAGGGATATTGTTTTTCATGTAACAAGTATGGACATAAAGCAGCTGATTGTAAAAGAAGGAAGATTAGAAATAATCATTATGATTCTTATGATTATTTCTCTGGACACATGAGATGTTATTCTTGTAACAAGTATGGACATGTAGAAAAGGAATGCAGGTTGAACAGATCTGAGAAAGTGGATAACTTCCTGCAGACACAAACAGAGAATTTAAACAAACTGGAAAATATGGAGGGATGGAATAAGAAGCAATCTAGAAGAAAAGGATATTTTTGTGGATTCTCTAGAAGACAATGATTTTCTCAAGAAACACTCAATTCAAGATGGAGGACCGATCAGAAACGTAAGGGAATTCTGACCCCTGACCATCATCTACTTAAGCCGACTTTTCTTATTGACTCATCACAGGAATGATGTGGGATACATTATGAGATTTAGTACTGTATCATCACAGGGGGAGCAATGCATGATGACTCTCATGGTTGATTTGATTATTCTGGTTATGTTTACTTCTGACAGCGCATCTGATGTGGAAAGGAAAGGTACAGGAGGTACAAGCTCAGGAGGAAATGATGGAAGATGAAAATTTTCTTTGCTTCACTTTCCATACGCGGGTTATATTCACAAAAGTCGCGTATACACGCGAGTTCCAACAGACACAGTCGCGTATGCATTGATGATAAGAAAATTTGTATGCTAGCTGAAGATCTAGAGCAGAGGTTCAGGGGGAGCATCAGTCTGATTGTTAATAAATGTATTATTGAATCTGTATCAGCTTAATTTCTCAGTTCTAAATGATGATGATATGATACTTGATGTCTTATGTTGAAGATTATGGATAAGTTCTGTTTGTTGAAGAGTATTCATTGCTGAGATGAAAGTCTTAGTATTCAGAGATAAGGACAGATCATGCAGAGATGGTTGTTGATGACTTGTTGTTGAAGGTGTTTCAGATTGCACAAGTTAAGGAAGAGCACTGGTTTAGGGGGAGCAGCAGGTTGAATACTAATGATTGCATTGTTGGCAATATGACTGATTATTCTTGGCTATTGTGATACTCATGCTTAAATGATGATGACTTGGTATATGATTCATTATGATGAGATTTTGATCCCTGATGCTCACACATAGATGAGTTGGAAGTCATTTGATTCAGAGATAAGAATAGTTCATGCATAGTTTGTTACTATGGTTGAGATTTGTCTCCTACATATGTTACTTCATGTTAAATCTTGAAGATCTTGATGATATTGGACCACATGGATGATTGCTTGACACTTATTTGAAGATGTTGTTATGATATGATAATCTCTCTTGAAAAGATTGTATTAATGTTGCAAAGAGTTTGAAGACTTGGTCACTATTGTGCTACAACCATTGGATGACGTTTGAAGACACAACTACACTGTTCTATCTATCTGTAGTCCAGGGAAGCAGTCAAATATCTCAGAAAGAAGCTGAACACTATCTTTTCCTCACAGAGGATCAGATCTGGTCAAAATATAGAATATGGTAGTGGATACGCGGGTTTCCTAAAACACAGTCGCATATATACACGAGTTCATGCATAGAAAGCCGCGTATGTATGATTGCTGACAAATTTCTACTTGGATTCAGCTCTCTTCAGCATAGCTGCAGTGATGTTTATTGGTATCTATGGTGGTGTTTCAGTTCTCATAATTCTGTCTCTAATGTTTTGATAAAGATGCCTTGATATTTTGCTGGTGAAAATGTTCAGGATGCACAAACTAAGGGGGAGCCTTAGTCATATGAAAGGTTGTTTGGATGCACAGATTCAGGGGGAGCATTAGCTTTGCTGAGTATAATGCATTGTTGGCATTATGATGGTTCTAAAATATGTTCTCTTTCTTGAGGACTTTCTGGTGTTAGTCTTGAAGTTATATTTGTAGTTTGATGAAAAGGTCATGTAGCGATCCATGATGTAAAATTGTAATATTCAGTCATGTAAGGACTTGATAAATTTGTAAACCCACTTGGTTGGGTAGCCGAGTCAAATTTGTAAACCCACTTGGTTGGGTAGTTGAGTCTCATATGTAAATCCACTTGGATGGATATTTGTTGTAAGTATGAGTCATTGGTGATAGGAAAGTCTTTGAGTCATGTACTTTATTGAAAAATATGTTTTGAACTCAGGGGGAGCTTGGTCACTTCAGTATACATCAGATCTGCAGAATGCTTCTTCTACATGAGGAGAAAAGGGGGAGAGTGTGTTGGTTTTGATCCACCCTTTTCCCTTGATGTCAAAGGGGGAGAGTGACATGGTGTTTGAATGAAGTTAATGGTGTCAAAGAAGGGAGAATGACATGGTGCCATTGTATTCTTAATGTACCTATCTGTTGTGGTAACCAAACACCATTGTGGTTGCCATCAAGTCCAAAGGGGGAGATTGTTGGCAATATGATGCAGAGTGTTGTCCTTGATGGCAACCCACTGAATGAAGATGAAGACATGAGATTGTTGACTTGTGTTGTCCTTGATGGCAATCCACCTGATGAAGTTATTCTTGACCTGATGGACTTGGTAAATGATGTAAATCTGATATGAAATGATGTTTGATAGCAATATGATGCTGAGTGTTGTCCTTGAATGGCAACCCACTTGATGAAGATGATGGCAACTTACTTGATGAAGTTGTGCTTGATAGAATATGTTCTTGATGAGCTAAATATGATGTATCTACAGTGTGTACAGAAGGCAGTGAAGAAAGGAATTCAGAATGTGCTCAAAGAATGATGAAAAGAGTGTGTCTCTATGAATACGCGGATATGTCTAAGGTAAGTCGCGTATGCACGCGGAAAAGAACGTTCCAAGTCGCGTATGGGCAAAAGTGCTCAAAAAGGTGCAAATCTAGGGGCCTGTGGAATTGAAGGCTCATGGTATTGTTTTGGCTCGTGGTATTGAAAAAGGATACACCTATATAAGGAGAAGAAATTCATTGTGCAAATCATGAGTGTGGGTGCAAGATGTCTGAGCTTGAATGAATACTTCTCTCTGAAGTAGATCTGAATGGAAAGGGTTGCAGTTGAATGATAAATCTGAATATATGATGCACCAAAGATGAAGAAGGGGATCTAGATCTAAAATGCATTTGTATCTACTAGATCTGCTTATGGAAGACTTAGATCTGAATTGAGGCGAACATCTGTCTGAAGTAAAAGGGTTGAATCTGAACTGAATGTCTAATCTGAATAAGTATGCAGCTCTGTAATGGTTGAAGATCTATACGCTACTTTGCCGCAGAAGAAGCGCGTATACACGCGGCTTCGCTGAAGAGAAAGCGTGTATGCGCAATGAAATTTGTACTGAAGTATATGCTGGTTTGTGTGGACGGAAGCGCGTATACACGCGACATCAGTGAAAGGAAAGCGTGTATGCAAACTAGGGTTTGTTGAAGACTGTGGTAAGAAATGTCTGATCTATTCTGCTGTATTTCTGCTATCTCTATTCTACAATGCTGAGTTGTCTGTATCAGTTTGGTTGTATGTTTGAGCTTAAAAGTTTGGAGAGGGTCCAGTTTGAAAATATGATGAAATGTGGCCTGCAAGTGTTGTTCTAAAAGGAAGCTTTGATCCAGAAAATTGATGAAACGTGGTCCAAGGTGGTGTCGAGGGTTGTAGCCTTTAGTCGTGCGGTTGTAGCTCCCTTTCCGTGGTGTCGGTAAACGAGATCGGGGAGGTCGTAGCTTCCTTGGGTGAGGCCGGGTAAACGAGATCGGGGGTCGTAGCTCCCTTCCGAGGAGAGGTTGGTAAACGAGTCGTGGGTTGTAGCTCCTCTGTGAGAGGCCGGGTAAACGAGCACAGTGGGTGCCTGCGTGCGTAGAGTCTGGCACTGCGCACATATGTTGTAAGATGTTTTCTCTATAATAAAATATTGAAGGCTGAGCAACTGCAGTGGTGGTTTTCTCCCGACTTGGGTTTCCACCTAAAAATCCTGGTGTTCATGTGTGATGCTTTGTGTAATGGTTTATTTTGATCTTACTGCACATGTTTACTATTTATAGAACATCTAATAAATGAATGATGGAATTATATAAGTGAAGAACTAATGGCATAATTAGATCTCTGAGTATACGTGAGTTGCATGAAGGAAATCTGCGTGTATACGCAAGTTTACTGAAGGAAAGTACTGTATGGGTTTTAAGGAATGAAAAAGTAAAAAGTTTTGAATATGTTGTAAATACTGATTCAGCCCCCCCTCTCAGTATTTTTTCCAACATAAAATTGTAAATATGTTCATCCTGAGAAAAAAATTTCCAATACTTAAGATTTTATGGAATTATTGGCCTATGTTTGACTTCAACAATATATCTGTGATTAGGTTGGAATGGTAAATTACATGTACTATAAAAATTTGCTAGACAATGAGCCTACATATTTTTTTTTCTAGGTATAGTAGAAAATTTACATTCCAATAAATCATCAGTTAAATCTATCACAATGTATCTGTATCTACTTAGTCTACAATCATAAACATAATATACTCCATTTAATTATTTTATGATCAACTCTGAATCTCCCATGATTAATATTATTTTTCCTCCTGAGTTCCTAATGATTTGGAGTCCCAAGATGAGGGCTTCACACTCAGGAATATTATTGGTGCATTTGAAATTGAGCCTAAAAGCATGGCCTTTTGAGTGATTAGTTTCCATTTTGGTTATCCAAAATCCTTCTCCTGCTCCTAACTTATTTACTGAACCATCAAAGTCTAAATGCCATAGATATTCATAAAAAATATTATCATTATTTGGTGCTTTCTTTTTCTCTATTAGTTCAGTTTGGATTTCATTAGTTTCAGAGTTACATAAGATAAAATAATCAAGGTAAGTTGGTTTAGGTTAAATTGGGTAATTTATAGATCTTTCAGCATTACTAACCATGTACTTCATCAATGTTTGCCTATATAAATTTTTAGGCTGACCAAAAACTAATATAGTAGCATAAGACATTTCCAATTGTAGATATGCTTGTAACTTTGCTCCCCATGAGCGAGAAAGTAACATTCCATATTTAGGTGGGGTATCAGCTACTACAATTTCCATTAATATACTCTTACCAGGATATTGAACTAGCGTTACACACAAATCTTTGACTAAACCAAGGCATTTAAATTTACTTGAATCAAATGAAAACAAATATTTATAGGGCCTTGTGATTTCTAGATTGAGAGTATCCATTATGGCTTTAGGCATTAGATTATGAGAAGCTCCTGAATCTAGCATGGAATTATGTAAAATTTGATCATGAATGGTAAGATTGATATAAAATGGAGGAATTTCTTCATCTGCATGTTTTCCATTTACATCTAGGCCAAAAATCAACTATGGCTGATCATCATTTAGATTTATGGAATATTCTCCATCATTCATATTTAATGTTTCAGTTATGGTTGATTTATACAAGTCATGTTTTACCAATTCAGTCAGAGGAATTGGTATTTTTAGCTTTGTAATTTCAGATTGTATGTTGAATGTAGGTTGAGATTTACTAATTTGAATCAATTCTTCCTTGGTAACTGTAGTTTGTGTTGGTTTGTCTTGCTTTTCTATAGTTATTTTTTCATTTTCAATTGGTTTAACATTCTCTTTTTGAGTTTCTTGTGTTTTGTTGCTTCTAAATTCCTTTTCAGGGATTGTTTGTGAAGCAGTAGATGTTCTTTCAGACTTGGAATTATCAACAAGTTTTTTTTAAGCAACATTTTTTGGATCTACTGATGTATTTTAGGATCTAAATTTGATGTTTTAATAGAATTAGAAGCTTTAGCAGCAGTAGATTTCTGTGAATATTTTGTAGCTTGAACAACTTCCTCAGTAATATCTACAATTCTAGGGCTTGATTCACTTTTAGGACTAGAAATGTTTTGGGAAGAACTAGAGTTTTTATTATTTTCCCTTGGGAGAATTTGCAGTTTTGGGAGCTTCTACTATTTTCTTATTCTAATTTTGGGAAGTTTTCTTGGTAGAAGACTCATTGTTTTTCTTATTTCTAAGGTTATATTGACTGTGTATTTCATTTATAGCATAATCATAACCTTGTTTATAATCAAAGGATTCACCTGAATCTAATCTGAGTTGTTGGAGTTCAAATAATTCTTGATCTTCCTGAGTGAGAAAAATAGTATTATTATCATATATTCCCATTATATTAATTGCATCCTCCTCATCAACATTATTCTGAGAAATTTCAGCATAGTTCTCTTGGAAGGGTGGCCTAATTGTTTGCCTGAGGCTGTTTCTTTTGCTTTCCCTAAATTTATATTTTTTCTGAAATTGGGATTTCTAATCTATTTTTGGTTATCCCACTAAGGTCTTCTCTCTTGTTGTGTAATCTATCCATCATCCTGTCTAAATTTTTAGCTAAGATGTCTATTTGTGTGTCTGAATTGGAAGTTTCTTCTTTAATGATCACTCTTCTCTCATTTCTTAGTCTAACTTTTCTGACTAAAATGTTTACTTCTACACTAACATCGTCTGTTTGCATTCTCTCTAAGGTTTCTGTATTTCTTTCCCTCAAATGATAAGCCATGTCCATTTTCAAATACATCAAGGAATTTGAGCATGAAATTATCATGAGTGGGTTTAATATTTGTAGGGATGGAATTGCAGACACTATTATACCTAGTGCAGTAATCTTGGACTGACTCATTTGGAGCTCTTCTCATGGCATCAAATTTAGACAATATTTGGAGTGGATTATTTTTCTTTTCCCATTTATTTAAAAACAATCTATGAAATACAGCTAAATCAGTTACACTACTAGAAACAAGACCTGTAAACCACTTCTTAACTTCTCTTGTCAATGTTTGAGCAAATAAAATCATTTGAACATCTGAATCATCAATCTCGTGGAGTTCAAAGAAATCAGCCATTTTATTGATGTGTTGTTGACCTGTATAGTGCGCAGTGGCATCAAAATGTGGTATCTTACTCTGATAGTCTTGAGGCATGTCATGAAGCTGTTGTGGTAAGACTAGGGGAGCATATCTAGCAGCCATAGCTTGAAGCTTAGCTTGGCTAGGAGGCAAAGTAGAACTTCTTGGAGCTGTGCTGTAAATGGTAGCTGATGAACTAAAAGTTGTAGTTGAAGTGTTGGTAAATGAAACTGGAATGTATATAGAACTACTAGGGAATGAGGATGACCAAGTTCCTCCTTCCTAGGGCTCGTAAAATTTACTAGGATGGATTTGTCCAAAGGACAAACTTATACGAAAAGAATATGTTATCCTCCTCAAGCTTGTCTAAAAATAAAGAGGTACTCGCCAGAAATGGTGGGAGAAAATGGAATTTATGCATCAGTTGTGTCGGAAGTATGTCACTCTTGAATAGGACACTTTTCTGCATTTTTTGTCAGGTTGGGACATCTTCACTTTGTCACTTTGCCTCCATGGGTTTGGGAAATCCATTTGCCTCTCATTCGATTACCAATTTTTTCAACATGACCTCTGATCCTGTTTGAGTCAAATGATGCAAAATTGTAGAGGCATGTCACCGATATGTTCAAGATAAAATCCTTCTGCATTTTATACATTCCATGATACTCTTTTCAATCTTGATTTACTCTCATATCAAATTCTTTGTTTCCTGTTGAACCTCCTTCAACAAATCGCTTCCTGTCAACTTCAACTCATTATCTGGGAAGTCCATATAGAGACTCCCTTCTCATACCTTAGAGCTTGCATGCCCTAATGGCAAGTTCTTCACATTTGACAACAGGTTCTCATCATTGTCCTTCAATCGAGTGATTTCATCGGTGTTCGACTCCATATCATTGTTCACATTCCACAGATTGTGTTAGATGTACCTTGAGAGCCATTGTTATCATTGGTGGTTTCTCTTATGCCTATTGTTGGGTCAATTTATTGTTGCAAATTAACGCAAGTATTTATTATCAATCTGGGTTGATGAACTTAGAAGCATCCCCAAATTATATGGGTTTCAATCATAGTCAAATTTAGAAAACGAATTATTGGTACCTAGGAAATTCATATTACAAATATAAAAACTAACTTAATTAATTTCTAAATAATGGAATAAGATATATGAAATACTTATCAAGAGGCTCTATGTTCAGAGGTCCTGGTTGTCCTTCATTACTAGTTTCATTATATCATCAACACCATTGTGAAAACATGAAAGCAGGAAATTTAATTTCTAAACAATGGATTATGATATATGAAATAATAATCAAGAGGCTCTATGTTCAGAGGTCCTGGTTGTCCTTCATTACTAGTTTCATTATATCATCAATACCATTTTTAAAACATGAATGCAGGAAAAAATAAATAAAAACAAACTAATTCACAAATTACAACTATGAAAACTAAGAAGTGCACTTAGCTCGGTGTGCGGGGCCTTCCACCCTTGCCTCACACACTGAAGGTAAAATAAGCTACTCAAGACTTCAAGCAATAAATTAGCATGTAACAACATCAAAGTATGATAGAAAACATCTTCTATTATTTCTTCAAGTCTTAGAAATAATAATAATAAGTCATACAAATTCCAATCCTACTCTACCTATATTCCCACTTGGAGAAAGAGCACTCCTATTTATACATGAGTGCTTTGAAAACAAGATAAGCAACTCATAATTACAAATCCAATTTTCTCTCAACCAATATCCCTATATTATAAGATATGATCCCTTCAAATCCTCACTCATATCTCACAAATATTGGATAAGTTATGTTATCCAAATCTCCATGATCTTCTCCTTGAAATCAACATAATATTCTCCTTGGAATCTTCATGATATTCTCCTTAGAATAATCTTGAACAATTATCCTTTGATTTATTGAAATGGTGGAGGAAATATTCCAAAGGATTTTGAATAATTCTTCCAAATAATCCTACATATTTACAAAGTTCATTCACATTTAAGATATTAGTAAATTATGTCAATTTTCCAATAATTAATCACACATTCTCTTATAATATTAAAAATAGATAAATTGTAAAATAATAAGGTGAACCCATCGAAATGGTATGATGAATGGTTAAATGAGGTGATGGAATTTGAGAAATGGCGAGGATCAACATGATGAAAATGTGAAAATTGCAAGGCCCAACACCTGTTAACATATTTCATCATTGGCTGGTAATCAGGTGAATTTATTGCATGTTCGACTTCATCTCATTTACTCGCATGCTTGAAATTGTACTTGATTAGGTCATGATAGAGTGCAAGACCCTGGATTTTATTCTCTATAGTCCAGGTTGTGAGGCGATATGATTTTTCCATGATTGGATACATGTTTCTTTGAGATGGATGGCTACGACTATACCATGAGTCTATGTGTGATCCTTCTCAAACGGATGTCTGCGACCATACCATGATCTCTTTTACAGATGGATGCATCCATATATGTATCTTTGCTTCATTTGTAGGTCTCCTGATGGCAGCATTTGGTTCCTCGCATGTACTTGTAAAAAATTTCACCCCTCACTCGTATTTGGATTTCCTAATTTAGGTGACACGTGTTACACAACAATTTGTCACTGTCCCTGTACTCCCCATTCCTTGATACTGGAGGACCCATATAGTGACCCTTGTGTACATTCCAAGCATGGAATACATACCCTTGAACCACACTTTGTTGACCAATTCATCTCCCTTTACAACTTTTCTGGAAGATCCCTATAAAAACCTATTTTTCAAGGTCAGAACTTTGTCTTAGTGTCTGACCTGCGTCAATTGTATAGATTTGCACTAAGACCCACGTTGATTGGTGCTTTGTCTTAATTCCAAACCTATGCCAATCCTCTTTTGGAAAGTATTTAAAATATAAAGGAAGTTTTCATGACTAGAAGCTTCACGAGGTAGCGAGATGGAAGTTTGTTTTGAGGATATGGCCGAGGAATGCCCCTTTGGGCTTCCTGTTCCCAAGAAATAAGAACTACTCCAAAGGATAAGCTCTTTTCCCATTATTTGAGGGCCCATAACCTCCTCCTCCATTATTATATAAGGATACCTCTTTCACCTCTGGTGCCTTAGTGACTTAGCTAGAGAGAAGAAGCAATCATAGCTTCGGGAGAATAGTTCAGAGTGTGAATGTTTTTGTGTTAGGAACATAGTGACATCTTGTACCTTTTTGTATGAGGGTGTTGCAAATGTGCTTGGATACAGACCTGCTAAAGGAGAGCTTCAACATCAAGGCTTGGTTGTAAAATTCCCTTGTAATTATCATAATAAAATGCAACTGATGTTTATGTTCCACCCTTGTTTATATTTATAATGATATTTCTAGCATTCCTTGATCAGCTAGATAGATTGTAATTTCTTTATGTTTTTCTTAATTTTACAGTTGTTGTGGTGTCTTGACTCTATATACAGGTAATCGAACATTGGTAGTAGCGTGCATCGAGCTTGAGAAGAGTGGCTGATAAAGAATCTTCGATGGGAGATGAAAACATAGCATCAGGACAAGGTAGGTCATCTTCCTTGCTCTGAATTTCATTTACAACCTAGGAAGGTAGATGTTAGTCTGTTCCCGTAGTTCCTAGACCCAGCCTAGGGCTAAAGGGATCACCTCTATTCGCAGAGGGGATTTACCTGCACAATAATCATAGCAAGAGTTGGTGATTGAAGCTTGTGGAAAAAAGGCTTCTTGTTGTTTCTTTAAGTTTACATTCATTTCCAGTGATTCTTTTTTGAACAACTCTACTTGAGGATGGATTTTCAATTTGTTCATTGTTTCTTCAAGCCGTGTTTCTTTCTTTGTAATTTACACTCGGTGTTTCAAATTCATTCTTTCAAAAACCTTTTGAAATTGAGACATCTTCATTTCCATCTGCTTGTTGGAGTTAAACTTTTCCTGTTCTAACAGTCTCTCCAACTCTTGTACTTTGTCTTCTTTTTTCTTCAGTAGATGTTGTACCTCGGTGGCTTTGTCAATGATGGCAGAAGCATATGCTCCCGCATATTGTCATAACCTAGTGAAATGTTCTATAGGATCAGCCAAAGGGTCTTTCCATAGAACATCTACAGATTCATTCATAAGATTTGAAACTGTTTCATCCATTCTTATTCTCTTTCTTCTCTTAACTACAACCTTATGACTAGAACTGTAGAATACGTCAAGTGAGGGTATCTGTTTAATCTGTAAAAAAATATTCTCTATAGGGTATGTCAGAATGATCTCTTGATCATGAACTTCATGTGCCTGGTGTCACAGAATTACATTTTCCACCAAATTTTGAGAATAATCTGGAATTTGGAAACTTGTGGATTCATAAATATTAGTCTTTGGATGTGGTGTTTGTAGTGCCTTGGAAAATTTTCCCATTCATTCTTCAAATATTTTGGCTGAGGCTTCTCTGTCTGGTCAAGTGTATTATGGATATGCTGAAGTTCTTGAGAGGATGATCCAGATCCATTAATTCACCCTTCCGTTTTCATCTCAATCCATTTTATCACTTTATCAATTATTTTCTCTGGGATCTCATTCCTACTCTCGGATTCATTATCAGAGTGATCTAAATTCTAAGAATTATGTTGTGATTTCCCTGACTCGTGATTAGATTTCTCTTGGAATTCATCTTCAGACATGTCCTTGGCTTCATTATCCAGACTAATGCTCGAATTTGGCCTGTTTAAATCTTCAATAAATAACAAATCCAAATGGATTTTTTCCAGCCTTTTATTTCTATATCCTTGGAAAGCCTCAAATTCATTTTTACTGAGCCGTCTGGATGCATTTTTCAGTAAATATCTAAAAATCTCCATGCCTTTGAAGAAATTGTCAAACATATCTATCTCATTCAAGAAAGGTTTCAATTTAAGCTCAGTGGTGAATAACCACACATTAAAAGAAAAAAGGACATTGGTGAGGGGTGAAAATGGTCACCATAAGCTCATTGGTGAGGTTCAAAAGAGCTTTCGTCACCAAAAATTGAACATCACCAAAGGTGGCATCGTTGAAAGTATAGGTGTTGTGGTGACATTCAAGGTCTGTCACCAATAACGATTCATAGTGATGGATAGTGATTGTCACCATTTCATATGAGAAATGGTGATGGACAATAGCCTCCGTCACCAAAAAATTGGATGTCACCAAAGGTGGCATTGTGGAAAGTATGTGTTTTGGTGAAATTCAAGGTCTGTTATGAATATTGATTATAATGGCATATAGTGACTATCACCATTTCATATGAACAACGAAGATTTTTTTTTATGGAACTTTTATGGCCATCACTACTAGTGCATATATATGGTGATGTTCATTAAACGTCACCATAAACTCATTGGTGACATCAAGGTCCATCGCGAATAATGACTATAACGACAAACAACGACCCTAACCATTTCATATCAACAACAAATATTTATGGTGACGGACCTTTAATGGTCATCACTATTGATGCATATATATGGTGGCATTCATTGACCATCACCATTTCATATTTTGGTGAGGGTCGAAAAATGCCACCATAAGCTCATTGGTGATGGTCAAAAGAGCATTTTTCACTAAACACTGATCGTCGTCATTCCCTATGAATATCAGGGTACGATGGAATCGAACCACCAGCCTCTTGCTTGTAAAGCAAGTTCTCTTCCATTGAGCTAACACCCTTTAAAGAATTAGAATTTAAACTAGCGATTGCCCCTAAAGGTGCAAAGATACACCAAAGGAATAGAAAATATAGGAAAATCAAAAGTTGCTAGAAATAATATGTTCAATATACATAATAAAAAGAAAATAAGAATAACTTTTGAAATAATCTAACAAAGCATGTAATACATAGGAGAATAACTAGAAAGCACAACTAGAAATTTGAATCACAACATAACAATATAAAAGAACATGCAATAGGAAAAGAAGAACTCCACAGTTTGAGAAATATGAACAATCCATGGGCCTGTTCTTATATATTGATATAGATAAAAAAATAGAAATCTAGATTTATTAAATTCAAGTATCACACAAGAATGTCTTGAAAAAATATCAGTATGTAAAATAGTATTTTTTACATTTGGATTTACTTTGCAGAACCTCAGGAAAAAGTTTCCACAAAACCAACCAATAAACATAACAACATGAACCTCAGGAGCAATTGTGCAGGGGATAAAATATGAAGGTAAATCACTAGAGAAGTATTGAAATAAAATGATGAAAAGTGCATCTAGAAAGAACTGAGAACCCTCTAAAGTAAACCACACATTTATCATCGTGACTAGTACAATTGCAAGAAAATATCGAAATAAATTATGAACTATTCCACCAAAAAATAGTGAATTTTTCCACTAGAATATAGTTTCAAATTAATCACTAGCATAACACTAACTTCTCTGCAAAAATAGGGAAGTTTCAAGACAATGTATAATAGCTTGCATGGCAATCGTGTTGATAAAATCATCCAAGGAATAAGACCACATTAGTCAACAAGAGTGCCATCATACATAATACTATCAAAGAGTGGTCAATAGCAAAAGTGAATTGGCAGACCTTCATAACTTGCATTGGTTCCTTATCCTTCATCCAACCCTAAAATTTTTTGACCAAGGTTAACATTTTGAAGGGAAATTAAGAAAAGTCACATGATCTTGTGCAATAAGATTTTTATTACTACCATTAACTATAACGAAAAAGTTTTGCACAAATAAAGCATCCTTGTATAAAGTGAAGTAGTTAGTGATGATTAAGACTAATTGTGGGCTCAAAATTGTTTTCCCATTTTTTTATTTTTTATTTTTAGAATTACCATACTTAGTAGCAGTGGAATTTCCACCATGGATTGGGAGGTCCACAACAACCACTTATTTAAGTGGGCTTGTTCACTATAATCATTTTAACCTTCTCCTTCCTTTTGCTCAGCCACTGAAATATGTGTTGAGAACTGTTTGCTTAAGACATCCCTCATTAGAATGGGAAGACCATTAGTGATAATAACAATATTCTCGTAACATTTCCACTATCATTACAATTGATTTTGGGCTAAAATTTAGACTTATGGGTATTTGTGTGATGCATTGTAAACAAATGAAGATGATAAGGGGAAGGAGCAGAAGGAGTGGGATTAGAAAAAATCCACTGAGAAGAGCTTGAATTGTTGTCAATGATGCTCCATCTTTAGGGATCGCTTTTGTAACTTTCTTTCAATATTCAAGGCAAGCCAGAAAGCCTTGCTCCAATGAACTAACTGCATGCAAATTCTATCTTGTGTTGAATATGAAACAAGAGACACTTGATAAAATTGAAACATTAATCCCCGACGATGAATTTGTCAATATACTACTGAACAATCAATACCAACAATTTTCGGAGAGGCATCCACCGCTAAGTAGCTCCTTCCTAAGAGGTTAGAAACATTGTCTAATAACTAGTTTGTAGAAGCCACTGAAATCACCCAACAGGCACCACATTGCACACAACATGTTGAGTTGTGGGGGAAATAATCTTAAATTAGAATGCACCCTTTTGCGAAAGTAACGACGTTTTGGAGAAAAAAAATTCCTATGATAAGTGATATACTTGTTGGAGGTATAGAAATGCTGCCAACAGATCAGGAGGTTGGTCCCGACCCCTAGAGATATCTATGCAACAACCTAAAACCCGAGTAGCTCTGAGGTTATGGTAGAAACATTAAGAAGGAATGTTAAGGAAAAACACTTGCAATCAGACTAAACTCACAGGATAACTACGAACCAAGAGTGAAAAAGTTCTAGATAGTTCATTAGTCTAAAGAGGCTAGAAGCTCATGCAATACTGGAAGGTTATTCTATTGGGCAAAGAGAATTATATGTGCATCTTGCATATGCAAACTACTATTGCACACGATGGGAAAAAGGGATTGCAAAAAGATTCCCTCTGTGCAACATCAATGTACACAACATTCTATTTTTTCCCAATGCACTAACCTTCTAGTGGTGGCCAAATAGCACTTGGGTCATAGTGGCAAGGATTTCAGTAGCAAGAACTTACCAAATCTTCCACAATTTGCACTATTGTACCAGAACTATATCTTGGATCTATTCTAAGATGTGAGGTGTTTCCACTGCAAGACATTAAGCATCGTGTTTAGCATTTAGAGCTGAAAAACTTGAGAAACACCTTGACCAAGGGAAAACAGTGAGAAAGAAACAAAATAATAATAATAATAATAATAACTTTAGAATATTATAAATAGGAAACCCTCATATCACTGCGCTGGAGGTGCAAGCCTGCACTTTTTTATTTTTCATTATAATTTGTACAAAATCCCTCCAATCCTAGCCTGTCACATTTTTTCATTTAGCAATAGTTAAATCCTTTTTCATTTGGTTATGTATGGATCCCAATGGACAGCTGGTATTATATATTCCATACGTAACAATTAGGAAGCCAAAAGAATTAAATGCAATGTTTCAAATATAACTTCTTATCATGAAATGTTAGTTACAGTAACAACAATGGTGTGCCAATTTCATAAGCCATATGTCTCTCCTGTGGAAAGGCTGAATGTAACCCCCATGTTAGCCAAAATCTCAATAAATAGCAACATAAAGAACTAATATGCAACGAAATTGTTGTAGAAACTATTTTATAAATGGGAAAATTAGTAAATTATGGAATAACATATCATGTGTACTACCTATTTAGTTGCTTACCCTACAATATCTATTATCATTTTTAGTTTCTTTATTATTTTGGTGGATTTCTCATTTTATCTAGAGTTGTAGGGAGCTAATTTTCTGATAGTTGGTCATATTACAGTAGGAATGTTATCAATATAGGAAATCTAGTTTTTGACTGAAAATGAGAGTAGTGAATAAGGAAAATAATTTCCACAAGGTAAAACTATGATTGACAACTTCTTATTGGAATGTATATTATTTGGAGTTAAATACAAACTATGATTAATTGTGGTAATGCTATGGATGTTTGAGAATAGACATTCAAGAAAGTATTGTCACTGTAACACGTCTACAATGTAGCTGTAGATCCTTTTTCACCCTGGTTTCTATTTTATGCAATGGTTGGTAGTGGTAGCATGAAGTCTGCATTAGATATTTTCTTCCAAAGTACTAGTGAACCTTGTATTTTTAAGAGGGTCATAACCTGTTAGGAAATAACTTATTTTTTCATAAGAGGCATTCATAGAAAAAATTGGTCAAGAGGCCAACATGCAAGACAAAATTATAATATATGTTGTGACTTCTCCAAAGCTTGAAACTTATTCAGTGGTTGATACTTTACTAGTCAGTCAATAATGCAGCAGCCTTCAGAAACCAAAACATAGTGGTGACTTGCAGGTCATGTTTGCATTATGCTAGTACAAGCTCAGTCTATTCAGAGGCCTACCATATGCAACAAAATAAATTTGCAGAGAAGCTTGCCATGTGCACTATTGGAATTGTAGGACAAATGAAATAGTTAGTTTATATATCTTCAATGATTTTCAATTAGGAAAGAAGCCCTTAAAATGTACATCCATCATAAGACTAGGCCGAGTTCAATCTAGTCAAGCGTGTTACTAGTTACACACACTTATTATGTATTTTTCCCACCTTAGGCCTTAGCAAACTGACATAGTAAATGTATAAGAGTTCCCAAAATACGTGTCTAAGTGAGATGGAAGACATGTGAGAAAATTCAAGCTGGCCTATCCATCTTCACCTATTATTGGGCTTCCTTAGGATTAATAGTTGAGGAACGTTTTTCAGCATTGTGGGAATAAGAAAGTATGCCAAATTGTAAGATTAAATGACATTGCAACACCATGAGATTCATCTAGAATTGATGAAATGATGTTGAACAATTTAGCATAATAGTAGGAGACAACTTAACAACTTGTTAGTATCATGTTGCATGAAGAATTAACTCGAACCTAAGTTTTTGAGGCAACTAATATACTGCCCAAATCATGTCCTTTAGGAGAAAAAGTTTTCACATTGAGTGTGTGAGAGGGTGAATGGGTATCATGTTCATATGGATTGATAAATTAGTCAAATATATATTTTCTTATCTTTTCCTAAAGTCTAATATCAGTAAATGCGAGCATGAGAGTAGGTGCCCTCACATTTGAAGAGACAAATCTAGAGGGATTGTGTTAAAGACCATTTAAGTTAATTTTTCTATGACCATGCTTAATGGAAATAAAAATTTCATATGATTCATGTCATATGTGACCAAGGTTTGAAAACACTAAAGTTTAAAATCCCAACATGTCCTTTATGAAAGTGGGTGCCCTCAAATTTGAAGAGACAAATCTAGAGGGATTGTGCTAAATACCATTTAAGTTTATAATTCTTCCCTCATGCTTAATGGAAATAAAAATTTCATATGATTAATTTCATATGTTCCCAACGTTTGAAAAACTAAAGTTCAAACTCCTAGGATATCATCAATTTCTTTATTTATGATTTTTACAAAAATTGGAGGTCATTGGTGAGAAAAAATCTCAAAAACCCTAAAAAATTTATCAAAAATATTAGAAAATGGGGTGTTGCTTGTATAATGAAATTTTTGTTATAAACCCACTAGTTAGAGAATAAAAAATGTAAAAATACCAACCACGACCAAGATTAGGAGCTGGACTAAGAGAGTCTTCTGGTAGGGAACATAAAGGATTTCAGTAGAATCAGAAATGGCATTTGCACTTTCTGATTTAAGAAACAGGTGCAGAAAAAAACACGCAAGCACCACCAATTTCATCACTTTCCAGCTTTTGATTTTCTTCCTTTTTTTCTTTTGTAGCTTCAATACCATATAAACTATATGCATATGTAGGCACACTTGGGCATTATCTTACATTTTTTCCTATCTTTGATCCGAAAGGTATTTCAAAGAGAGTATGCCCCCACTAACAGATTTGTTGCAAAAATTGCATTTCACATCTCCCTCATCCAGAGGTGCTCTTGCCAGAATGTAAAAAAAAATATTTTAGTAGAAAACTCTATAGATCCGAAGTGTAAGAGTTCCACAGACTTGCCAATAACTTGGAAGCATATATTGTCCAAAATGAGGACTTTTCTTTCCCATTTTGGCATTTATATTTGACACCTAAGATTTATTCATCCACATATGAGTTGAACCCTCAAGAAGGCAAAATTTTGGCATTTATATAATAAATTTCACACCTATGATTTCTCCATCCACTTGTGAGTTGGAATCTTAGGAAGGTAAAATTTTGGCATTTATATAATATTTTTGACACCTGACATTTCCCCATCCACCTGTGAGTTGGACTCTCACGAAGATAAATTTCCCACAATTTATTCAGGGGTCATGGTTTGACCTACAAGTACTTGCAGAACTCACTTGCTGCCAACAAGTATGGCATGCTAGAAGAGAGTTGGACTCACGACTTAGTTAACTCATCTCAATAGTAAGGCCAAACAAATTTTAATTCCGCTATTGTCCTTAACAATTTATTGTTTAAAATTTTTGTGCTTTTTATGTGACTTAGCACATAAGTCTTGGGCAAGAAACATTTTCTCTTTTGGATGAATATTGTTGCTAGAACACTGCTATTTTTGCATCAGATTTCTTCATAAAATTCTAAATACTTACTTCAGCAGAGACGTGAATGTTGAACATCAAATTTTCTTGTAAATATCATTTCTATATTTTTTTTAATAAAATAGAATTATGGAAGACAACAAACAATGAGAAATAAAGAAACAATAAGGATATTGGACAGAGAAGAGGAAAAAGAAAAGAGTGTTGAGGGAAGATCTGACTTGAGAGGTGCTATTGCAGGATAGAAAAAAATGTTAACAAATAAGGTAGAAACATAGAAGAAAAACTTTCCGCAAATCAATACGTGCCTTCCCTACAAAAGAATTTACAAGATTATACCATATTTATCATTGAAATATATATGTGTAAGAATAAAAAATAGCACATAGTCAGTGAATTTAAAAGAGGCAGTACAAATAAATCTATATAATCATGCCTCTTTTAAATAAATATAACACATCATAACACATATCAGATTTAAAATTAAATTAGAAAAAAAAATGTTGACTCCATTACGGGGGAGATGTTGTAGTGAAGCATTACATTAAAAAATAGTAATAATAAAACATAATGTCAACTCAATTTAAAATGTAACAAAAAGTAATAATAAAAATAATAAGTCAACTAAATTCAATTTGCTATATTGCAATTTTTCTTTTTTATTTTAAAGTTATATACAATTTAAAAAAAAAAAAAATCATAATATGCATATCAACTAAAGTCTAAAAGGAATTTAAAAATTATGATTCAATTTGTAACCATGATATTTCAAAACAAAAATCTCAGTTAATAACAGTATAAAGACTTAATACTTACAATAATCTCTCTATATATACACATACAATCTATTGCATATGACAATTACAAATTAAATTAAAACAAAAAATTATAAAACATTTCAAAGGTAAATGCCATGCGCATATGTATGTAGCTACATGTATTACAAGGGTTTTAATAGAACTAAAAATAAGAATATTTTTATATATAGTGATATTAAATATATGTAAGATAAATAATATTATAAAGAAACAACATAAATCCATCTTAACTACGAATCTACCAAGTGTCAAGAGGAATAAAACCTCTCAAGGTGCTCTCATGTTTTTCACTCAAAAAGAGGTTTTCATCTTGAGAGATTGATACCTCTTAGCACTTTGTAGATCTGGAGTTAAGATGGATCTATGTTGGTAGTTAGACTACATTATTCTTAAAATGTTATTTTGAAAGAAAATTTGTATTTTATATTTTCTTTTTAAAACTCCCCAAATTTCCCACATCTCAAACCTCATATATTAAAAGACAAGAAATTTAACAAACAGGGAAACCTTTGGGCATACCATAATTAGTAATAACAAATTTTTGGTTCTTCTTAGGAAAATCTGTTTCAGGACTACCTGAAGCAACATTCACTGAATGTATTATTTTTACAAGTAGAACCTATTTACTTTATCCATCTAATCTAACAATGCTAAGCTACCCACCAAATCTAATCTTGATTTATTAATTTGCAGGAACATTGCTATGAAATATAACTTGTGGATGTCAATTGGGTTTCTATCAAGTTGTTAGTGTTGAAAAGTATAACTAAGCTAAGTCTTCATATTAACTTATAATTATATTTTTATGTAAATTACAAAAGAATAAAATATATTTTCTTGCTTTAAGTGTTTCATAAGAAAGAAGTTTTTATATATTATAAGACATCTTGTTGATGTGTTTAGGATGTGTCATTAGGTCATAAAATTTAACTAAAACATCATGATATGAAGGTATGTTACTCCTGTCTAAACATGAAGAATATTAGCCTCTGAAACACATACATTGATGTCAGCCTTAATTAATATGATGGAAGTTGGCTGTTGTAAATATCTTGTCGGCCTAAATATGAAGAATGAGCAATATATATATATATATATATGTGCTCATCGTAAGCTGCGGAGATACACTCAATTCGATTGATGCAGATCACAGAATAGAAATAAGACGAGTCTGAAACAGCGTAACAACATTTCTGAAGAAGTTACGATCAGAAGAAAATGCGGATCTCTTTTATGTAATACAGGAAATGGAAGTGATTTTGGATAGCCCTGAAGAACAGATTTTGGTACCGAGGTTTATAGCAGGATGAGATCTAGAATAAATATGTATACGAGAGCAATGTTCAAGGGTCAAATGTGTGAATCAATAAACGAACTTTGGACGAGTATCATAGTGCGGATCACATTACAGTGCGGATCATATGTGGTGTAGGCTCCACAGTACAGGGTTATATATTCGAATAGACAGAGATATAAATATAACGAAGAATCTAATTGCAGGAAGTACGTAAAATTCCACTGTAATTTCCAGAATTTGATCTGTGATAATATCCACGTAATCACAATAGATCGAGAGCTATTTCAGGAGTATTATCAAGAGGGAAAACTGAAGTCTGGTGGAGACCAAATAGAGATCGAGTTTCTTTCTAGTGACAAATACATAACAATTAAGACCAAAAAGAGAAGACTGAGGAAATCAAGAAATGTTGACAACGGTTTTGGAGTCTAACCTGTGTTAAGTGTCCTTGTTAGGGGTCTTGGTCTTCATCAATTGAAGTATCTATAAGAAGAGATTTTGCGGGTTTTCCCCTCAAGAAGAGGGGTTTTGGCACTCGCTTATATCCTACACATTCTGTCACAATTTTTATTGATTTGATAACTATTTGATGGATTGCTTATCATAATAATAATGAAGGATAAGAAGTCTGAAGTATAACACAAGCAGTTATTGAGAAGAGAATTTGAATTAAACATTTCTCTACTAAATTCTCAACATGGTATCAGAGCTAATGTGCTAGAAAGAGCATAGAAACACTCAAGGATTAGATTTCATGGAAGGCATCAAAGAAAGGTGAAAGATTGAGGAATTAAAACCAAAGAAGGAATTATACACAGCAGTTAGGATCTTTGTATTAATGAACAACATTAGATCACAATATACAAAGCAAGGATTTGATTAGAAGAAAGGTTAGCTTTCCACAATGAAATAAATAAGACAGTGTGGCATTAAAGACAGTATTATCGTACCATCTTAAATCTGCCAGTAGTTCATTTCCATTGAAAGCATCAAGGTAAAAGTCAAAGTTTACATTGTAAGGTCAAATTAGTTTGCAAGGAAATCCTCAAGCCATCTCAATAATGCTCTCACCCTTATTCATGGAATCGACACATTGAGGAGGAAATCTTTAACATCAAAGATTCTTGATATTGAAGACATTGCTGGAAGACACATCATTAAGCATCACTCAACACTATTGAAGACATCTTCATTATGAAGTAATCATTGACCATCGAGGAACCAAGATCACCTACCTTGAAATCAATCTAAGACGGAATTATCATCTTAAACAAGGAAGCTGATAGAGGAAGAAAAACATCTTACTCAAGTGAGTACCTCTATGACTTCATATGAACCTATCAAAATGTCATGCCAAATACATGAAGAAAGATATAAGAGCCCAAAGTATTCTTAAAGAATCCATAAAATACTCTCTTATCTCCAATGTACCAAATCTAGAATCATAAAAAGAAATATATCTTATGGAAAGCAGTCATCAAGATCAAGGGTCATCATGAAAAATAGAATTTTGAGATGTGATGACATATTGATGGAACAGGCCAAGGGAATAAAGCTCTTCATTCTAGTAAAACTGCTGAAGGATGACTTATATGGTGAGGTATGCGGTATGAGGTATGCATATATTTATATGTTGACACTAGATGTTGTGAAGACATGTCATATGGTTCCAGTTAATAGACATCTAGATTTAGATGTGTGATCTATGAAGGAGGATCTCTCGGTGAACTAACAAATGAAATCAACATAATATATATATATCCTCATGAAATATGAGGTGGTTGTATATGAATGAGGAATTGGAAAATGTGTAAGTTCCTCGGAATGAAAAATGTGTAGAAATGAAGATATCATGAAATGCAACCATGTCAAAAGGCAGTTATCATCTAGAAGCCAAGAAGATTTGACTAGGAGATCTGCTGGGAGGATATGTAGACTTTGACAGAAGTTTGGCAAAGAAGAATACCCTTAACAAAACATATCATTATGAGATGTGTCAACCTGAATAAAGGATGCCGATGCCTACAGGAAGATGTCATGGTGAAAGATCATCACTAAGGTAACTTTTGTTTTAAAAGTTCATATGTATATGTTTATCTGGATAAATTTGTGCAGGGATGCTAATCATGAGAAAGGATCTATGATCCTTGAAGATGATTTGAAGGAAAGCATCATGGCATAATGGTGAACCATATAAGAAAGACAGATTAATCACTTTTTGGTAGATGACATGACTTATGAATGAAAGTGATGATTATCTGTTCCGGATGGAGCTAAAGTTGAAGATTCCTCAATATCAAAATCCATGACATCAAGGGGAGGAATTCTTCATGAGCAGCTGGGTGTATCACCATTGCTGTTGCAAGTTCCTAATTGAGAGGGAGCATGGTGATCAGTTTCTTACTTGGAAGAAACTGCGTAATTTTTAGGAATGAGCTTAGGTACATTCCTTATACAGGAATGAGTACATTTCCTTGTGGAATAGGTCCTCCCTAGTTGAGAGGGAGAGATAGACACATCATTCTAGTCTTCACTTGGAAAGACAGAATGGAGTATTGGGTAATCATCTAGCATTAGATACTCTTTAAGAATGTGCTAGGCCATTCAAGATAAGAGTAGCTAGGGAGCTATATTATTTGAGGGCTAGCTACCCAAGAGAAGAATAGTCCAAGAAGTTCATAGTTTGGGAACACCCAGGTGGAGTATGTACCTTGGAGAGATAATAACTATGGTGTCTATAAGTTATGTGTCCGCCAATATTCTAGCCCATTGTCTCATCGAGAGATGGGTACCAATCCAATTATTCTTATAAGATTCTTTAGTTTGAAAGTGACCATGTACTTGTATGACTACCTCCCTATTTAAGACGGAGTGTCTAAAAGTGTAACTAGACTAGGTCTTCATAATGACTTATAATTATGTTTTTATGTAAACAACAAAAGAATAAAATTTATTTTCTTGCTTTATGGGTTTCATAAGAAGGAAGATTTTATAGATCATAAGACATCTTCTTGACGTCTTTAAGATGTGTCATTAGGTCAAAAAATTTAATTAAGACACCATGATATGAAGGTATGTTACTCCTGTCTAAACGTGAAGAAGATTACGCTACAAAACATGTACATTGGTGTAGGCCTTAATTAATGTGATGGAAGTCGGCTGTTGTACATATCTTGTCGGCCTAAATATGAAGAATGAGAAATATATATATATATATATATATATATATATATATATATTCATCGTAAGCTACAGAGATACACTCAATTTGATTGATGCGGATTACAAAAGATAAATAAGACGAGTCTGAAACAACGTAACACCATTACTGAAGAATTTATGATCAGAAAAAAATGTGGATATCTTTGATGTAGTACAGGAAACGGAAGTGATTTTAGATAGCCCTGAAGAACAGATTTCGGAACAAAGGTTTACAGTGGGATGAGATGTGGAATAAATATCTATACGAGAGCAATGTTCAAGGAGTAAGTCGTGTAACTATGTCTCTTGATGACATAAAATTGAAGTCTGGTGGAGACCAAACAGAGACCGAGTTTCTCTGTAGTGACAAATACATAATAGTTAAGAGGACCTAAAAGAGAAGACTGAGGAAATCAAGAAATAGTGACAAGTGTCTTGGAGTATAACCTGAGTTAAGTGTCATTGTTAGGGGTCTTGGTCTTAGTGAATTGAAATATTTATAAGAAGATATTTTGTGGGTTTTCTGCTCAAGAGGAGGGGTTTTTGCCTGGCTTATAGCCTATACATTGTGTCACTATTCTTATTTATTTTATAACTATTTCATATATTTCTTATAATAATAATAATCAAGGAGAAGAAGTCTAAAGTATAACACAAGTAGTTATTAAGAAGATAATTTGAATTAAGCATTACTCTACTAAATTCTATATAGTTAGGAGGAATTATCGTCCCCACCCATGTTCAATTCTCACAACATGTTGATCTCATATTGAGTATATTGTTGTAATGGCTTCAAGTTCTTCTTTTGATCGGCCTTGTACTCCAAAAAATCTAGGGTTTGCCCGGTGTACCATCCCCCAATAAGCGGAAGTACTTTGGGGTTTTCCCCAGGCTTTGTAACCTGGAAAAATAAAAAATAAATATAATTTGTTAAATTAATTTAGTTTTCAAATCACTTCATTCTATCTACTTTGTAAAACAGGTGAGAGCAGCCCTTGCAAAGATGCTATCTTTTATGTTTTTGATGAAGCACCTTTGCTTGCCCTGCCAACTTGATAGTGGTGTGGAAGGCATTTATGCCTAAAACCTATGTAGCCAGCTTCAGTGAAGCTCTTAAAAAACAATTGCAATTTACAAAAAATTAAAAGAAACCAATTAAATTCACTAGATTCATCATTCAACGGCCCAAATCAAATTTCCACATATTTAGTGAATATTTTGGCTTAAACGAAAATTTTATATAAAAAAAAGTATACTATGAAAACATAGTTAAAATATTTTGTAATTTTTGACATGTTACATATTTGAAGCTATAAAGAAATTGTGTCAACAGATTCAACACTCAACTCTTGATGATAAGCCCAACTAGCAACTCGAAACGTTGAGGCCAAAATCATTTACACGTAGTGTTCTAGATGCTAATTAAAGAAGTGTGTCTGTTTTTTCTTGGGATATGTATGAATAAAAACTTAGTTATTTCTTGTGTGAGATTTTTAACTCACTGGAATTTTTATGGGTTTTATTTTCTTTTCCTTTTTATTTTCACCAAATTTGACAATGTGACTTAGCCTACAAGAGGAAACTTTCAGTTCACTTAAGATGTTTTAAAACTTTTTCATGCAACATCCGCATGGGCTGGCATTTCTATATTCCATTTTCCAACCCTTTTCAATTTTTATTTCTTCACACGAACTGAATTTCAATCTTCAATCTTTTTTATTCTGTCATTTAACTTTTCCAAATGCCTAATATATCTAAAATGCCCCACATGATGCTTTTGTATAAAATGCTAAAAATATATAAAATCCAATCCGTTGATATCGTTAACACTAATTTGTAGTAGAACCCTAACAAATTAACAGAAAGATTGGACAATTAGGGCAATACAGTAGAAAAAAGTTAACCCTAACTTCTATACCTAAATTACAGGAAGAATGGACATATGTTGATTACCACTAGAACTACTATTCAAAACAATGAAAATATAAAAATGATGGAATATAGCCACTACAAGAGGCTAAGTGGGCATATGTTCTATAAATAATAGTAGAAATATTAATTACTTCATGGAATTAGAAGTGCTAAACATGAAAACAGACAAAGGTGCAACTAGAAATAACAAAAATCGTTGTGTAAATAGGGTCACCTGATCTGGTTGAGCATACATGTGAGTAACCTGACGGGGCAGCATACGCCACTGTGGAGGAGGAGGGTAATGTTGTTTCCCTTGATGTTGTGTGTACATGTTGTGAATGGGATTGAACCCATTTCCGGGAACATATTGGTTGTTGTTGGTGTTGTCATTGCATCGATTGATCCATAGAAGGATTATGATGATAAGAAGGAATCCACTGCTGCGGTGGTTCCCTTAAGGTCTAATATTGGAACTGCCCAGGATACCAAGGGGGTGCTGGTTCTGATTCTAGTCCTGGTGCTGGTGCAGATACATTATGGGTTTCAGGGGCCTGTGACTCTGCTGTTGCAACGCTTCCATTCCTGTTTTCCTCTCCTTGATGATTATCTCTTTAAACCCTTGTCACCTAGTTAAAAAAAATAAAAAAAACCCCTTCAGTTTCATTTTTTCATACATTCTGACTCAAAGCCCTTTTATTTTAATCGCTACCACCACCACCAATGAGAGGCTGAGAAACAAAGGGAGTTGATTATTTAGATTTTTCAATCAGATATAAAGCCTCGTTTGTTACATGTGAAATATAGAAATTGGGAACTCTTAGGTCGGTTGTAGTCGCCTTATGTTTTCTTTTCTAATGGTATGCAATGTTATTTTTATTCAAATTTGATGGGTTTAATCAATGAAAAATAATTCATTAATTTTAATATATTTTTATTTTTTCGTGGTTTATAATGGAATGGTTTCTAATGGGAATTGGGAGTAAGAAATTTTGATTTTTCAATAAATGAATGGACAAGATTTGATTTCGAGTGAATATTTTTTATCCTATATATGATCAAAGGAATTATATGAAAAATATTTGAAAGGATTTTTAATTTCAAAATAAAAAAAAGTAGATTTAATTTAAACATTATTTATGTCACCACATTTTAACCGAATTAGAGCCAAATCATTAATGGTGATGTGATTCTTTGTGAGGAGTTAGCAATTTTGCCTGATAAATATTAGTGAATGATCACTAACTTAGAGTGCATTATAGTACATGAAATCTCGCATATTTTGTTCAATGTTGGGATATAGATCAAAGTTGTATGTTGATCCTCTAAGCGTGTGGATTCATCTACCAAGTGACATTATTCTATTAGGGTTTAGTTGTTATGTTTAGGGTTTTGGTTGCATAACATTTTTAGGATTTTTGTTTATATCTATTAGTGAAAAAATAAAATATTAGTGTTTACCTATATGCCTATCAATTCATATAACCACATTTACCAATGTGGTTGTTCTAGTAATAATTTAATTGCAAATTTATAGTTAAGTTGAAAAAAAATGGTATTCATAGAATAAGTGATTTTTTTCCCTAAATAGCTAATAAATGAGGCAGAGGAGGAAGGATTTCATCGCTCATGAACTTGGAAAATGAGTTGGGGGTTTTAGCAATCTACCCCCAATTAATATTAATGCATTTACCATATGAGCATTATAGACATAGAGAGAGGGTTATTAACTACAATGCGAAGGCAAAGATAGCAGGTTGTGGTTGGTGAGAGGAGGCAGTTTATTCGTGTGATGACATGAGTGGTAATTATTCTAGCCATGTTGTTAAATATGTAGTAATGGAATGTTGGATTCCTAGTTGCAGATAGAGGGAAGCAAGTGGGGGAGGTTGTGTCCATCCCACTAGTGATAAGGGTGATTAAGTTGGGAGCAAGACTGGAAGGTTCCTACAATGAAGTGTTGCCAACCCCCCAACTGGTTTACATGTAGCATGTTACTGGTGTCCTCCTCTAGTCAGCATGGCTTCGGTGACTACTTGGTAATTCTATGTTCATCCTCTACTTTTTTTTGTTTTAGTTAATTTAGAATTGCTACAAGGAGCTTTGTATGGTGTCCAAGCGAGAGTGGTGGTCATTTTTGTTTCCTTCATCGCTCTCTCTTACCCACTATCCTAAGTGGAGCTATACATTCTTGTTGTTTAATAAAGCTCTCATTAAGGTTCTATACCCCTTCCCTCAGGTCTAGTCTAAAATTTTCATCTCAGTCTTCCACCATGTCAAAGAAATGGTGTTTCCCTTCTTGCCTAGAGGTTATCTCATTTTGGAGAAGTGCTTTCTTATTGGTCCAATATTGGTGCTAGGATGTGTTAGGTGAGGAACTCGCATCAAGTAGGTCATTATATTTTATATCATTTTCTAGGTATTCTATTTTTATCTTTGGGCAATTATTTGAGTAGCGCTTCTAGCTCCCAATCTCGTTTGTAGTCTACTTTTAGTGCTCTTGATCCACCCTCTTTGCAAACGAAGCTAGAGACCTATTTTCTTGCAACATTTTTGTTTCTAAGGGGGGGTTATTTAGGTGATTTACCATTTCTGATAGTGATTTACGTTGGACTGGAATTTCGGTGGTGCTGAAATTGAATGTTTCCTTTCTCATCCCATGACAATTTAGAATTTTGATTCAAGGTGAAGATTTCTTTGGGAAACACCTTTGTACCTCACATATTGGGTTGAGGTTGGTATTTTTCTTAATTCCATTTTCTAGCAGTTTTGGTCCCCATGCCACACTAAGGGCTCGAGTAAAAAGAGGTGTTGCTTATTACCAAGAATGGGCCCACAAATGCCACACTCATGCATCAAAGGCTAGAAGGATTAGCATCTCAATATTGGGAGCTTGAATTGGCCAACGTTTAGGAAGAACTCTCCTCGTCTGAGGGAGAAATGATTGTCTCATGGACTACTCTCTCGAACATGGAGGTTTTGATGAAATTGGATGAGTGAATCCAAAATACAGGACACACAAAGGGAAATTTCAATCAATACATGAAAAATAGAGACCTTTATTGGTAGATGAAATTTTTATTGGGTCGAACTATCTTGGATCAGGATGAGAATTGTATGGATATCATACAATCTCTTGAACACTTTCATAAGCATATGAGGGATATAAATAAAAAAATAAGGGTAAAACACATGGTCCTCCTTTTACGATATTGAGGCACATGCCTATAATCCCAAGGATTCAAAGGCTCTTTCACTGCAAATAATTAGCTATGTTGTAGGGATGACATGCCTCACATAGAAGTGAGTTGGGACTTATGCGAATCCCAATAGGTTCAATATACATGAAGCATATAGAGGATACATGGCCCGAAAAATTCAAGGATGAAGTACAAAATCTATGAATCAGCATATCCATAGATGGCATCAACCCATGTTTCCTCCAGAACGCTAACTATTATGTTTGGCCTGTAGTAGTGATTAATAAAAATATGCCCCCATGGTTGTCTGTGAATAATGAACATCTTATGTTGGCTCTCATAGTCCCTGGTAGAAGATAAGTGAAGAATATGGATGTATCCTTACAACTACTAGTAGATGAATTGAAGGAATTATCTGATGGGATAAATGTATACGATGTATCAAGACCCATTGCAGTAGAGAGGAGTTTTACGTTGTATGGCATATGTGCTTACACATCACATGATTATCTAGGCTTAGGAGTTTTCTCTCGTAAATTGCATGTTTATTTATTTGTTTATATACGTAACAATATTCTTTCACATATTAGTTATTTAATTCATTGTAATTGTTCTGATCCTAATGATATTATTTAATGTGCCTTGCATATTGTATACAACAGTTTCACAGGTCTTGTAACAAAAGGGTATTATGGATGTAAATTTTGTGGACCTTCTCTGAAATCTAGATAGTCCAACAACCTACGAAAGCCTATGTATGAATTCTCCATGGTATTCCTCCCAGATGAACACCCTTACAGAAGAGCAACATTCGATTTAAATGATAAATGAAAGAAAACCCAAATGCCTCCAATAATGACACCAGCTAAGTGGCTTAGAGCATATGAGAGAGAGAAGAAGAAGGAGTTCATAGAAATGTTTGATTCAAATGGGGAGCCTATGTCCGATGATCCAGAATTATTCGACACCTATATTATGAAATTTCCCATTGGGATGAAAAGGAAATCTATCTTTTATAACCTCCCATATTGAGAGCATCTTAAGGTTACCCACTTATTAGATCCCATGAATATATTTAAAAATGTTTCATCTTCTTTATGGAGGCACATACCATCGAAAAAAAGTGACACATTGGCTATTAGGAAAGTTCTTATTACTTCAAAAACTAAAAATAAACATTGGCCAAGACAATTAGAAAGTACCGGATCAAAGGTAGTTGGTCCATCTAATTGGTATTTCAAAGAAGGTGATGCCGCATGGATTTTTAAAAAACAGACAATGATAATTGAATAATACTGTGATCTACATGATTATGGTTTTGAACAATATCATAGCAATCAAGCACCAAATAATCATTCAGGCTAATTCATCAATACATGGGAAAAATGCATTTACAATTTTGTCTAGTAGATGCAAACATATATTTTATGGAATGAGGTGACAAGAGCCTAGAATATAAAGAACACCAACAACGATATCACTGAAACTTATATGGATAATATTGCGGAACGCATTATGCTAGCTCCCAATAAATTAATTTTCTTTTGAGAGAAAAAAATTTATTCATATGCCCACTGTACAATGTCTAGTTGTTGCAAATGATATTTTTTCTGGAACAATTTGAGAGAAGCCTAGAAGAACAAAGATACCAACAACAATATCATTCCAGAAATGCAGCATATTGTAGAACTCATTGTGTTAGAGCCCAATAAATTCTTTTTCCCTTATGAAAACAAAAAAAAACTCAAATGATCACCCTACATAACAGTGTAAATCGAATTGAAAATTCACAACCAATGGTATATTTGAAACATGCCAATGAAACCAAACCCCCAATATTACAATTTGAAAAATGACAATCGAATCAAACACCCAACACAATATGACTGTTAGGCAACCACCATTCTCATGGAAGGGAGGAATGATTAGTATCCAGTGGGTTCAAAGTTGATTCAAAATAAGAAAATTATGCATAGGCTAAGGAATGATATCCATGTGCGCTAATAATGATTTTATTCAATGATAATAACATCCATATGCAGAAAAAATGGCTTCTCTCAACATTGAATTTTGTCTACAACCACAATCAACTTCGTTTTGAAGATCCATTAGATTCCAATTGAATGAATTTGAAAAAACTTCCAAATAAGATGCAGAGAACAACTTACAAAGGGTAGATTCAAAGACAAAATAAATCATATTTTGATGACCTCGTACAATAGAAAAATGGAAACGAAAACTCACAAAATCAAGAAAACCAAAACAAGAACAAATAAATAATCATAAAAAACAAATGCAATACTATCGTTACCTCTTCCAATAGATATAAAAAATGGGCATTCTTCTTATATGAGAAGATATACCCAATTCACCAAAACTAGAAAACACTATCATGGATGGAGATAAAAATTCTGCCTTGTGGGATTCTCCTCTGCTAAATATCATAGAAAAATTCAACATATTTGAAGAATTTCCAAAACTCACAATTCTAGTCTGTCTTTCCTTATAGCCGCAATTTCAATATAACCGCAATTTCTTAGATAAGGTGAACACGTCATACTATAAAGACTGGGGCTGATTATGTTGTTGTTTCTCTCATGGAAGACCTTAAAATGGCAAGAGAAACCCAAGAGCATGCATCCAAACCCTATGTATGCATGAAGTGCTCCTTGTACAAATCCATCATAATTCTAAGGCCCATCGGAGGAGAAGTAATGTACTCTATCTATAAATATCATCTACAATAATGTTATTCAAGTCCTACTTATATGCTAAGAGGTAATAGAATAGGACAAAGTTCCATGGACTAATAATGGAATAATACAACCACGCCAACTAGTACAAAGGAATTTTCAAGATTATAAATCATAATATTCAGTTTGTCAAAAAAAATTAATTTGTAAAGAAAGGAATATGTCTCAGAATGGTACTAGGGTTTAAAATGTACATCAATTATTTCTACTATGTATCAATTCATTGGTCGATGATTGTTATCCTACAGTTCTTGCAAATAGCTAAATGTTTTTGGAAAATTCTCCTGATATAGACAGTTTTGGTGTACAGATGCTATTTCATTTTTTATAAGTCATTGTGGCATGAAACTAATTGAGGTTCAAAGTGTTGAACTCCAAATATAAATATGATGGAGAGATTATTACTCCCTTTTAAGTTACTTCCCGATTTTTTGTTGAGGTTGCACTATTTGTGTACTCAACATAACCACCAAGGATTTTGAATCAGAGTGAAACTGGATTGGACCAACCAGGCCATAGTAAGACCACAAGTAGCTAAACATACATAGCTAAGAAACATGGATTAACATTTGAGCCCTTAGCTATTCCTGCTAAATGTCTAAAAAACATGGGCATGGAAATCTTCTTTGTTGTTTGAAAATAGAAATAGTTTAATTTTAGGTTTGTCTTTATAGAAACAACTATATATTAATGTTAGACCTGACTATATAATCTTCAAGGGACATTTCAACCCATTTTTGGTATAGATTAACTTCTTGGGATTGAATTTAGTAAGGCAGGCTGAAAATTGATAGTATAAAAGAATTAGAGTAGAAGCCACTGGCTGGAGGGAGCTATAAGCTATTTCCTAGGTTTGTTTGTTGGGCCCGTGTTGTGATGTGTTCGCTTGGGGTATTGATTCTGAGATTGAATTGTGAATAGTATTCATGGAATTAAATTTTGTTTATTTGCTAAAATGGAACTCTTGGCAAAGGTAATAGTCAAGAACTTGAACAAATACATCTTTGAATGTAGGCCTAGCCATGAAATCTGTCACCCTAACATCCTTAAAAATCCACAAGGGATTTATTGATGCTAGAAGTGCAATGTATTTTCTTCACTAACCATCTAGTAATTTTTTTTTTCTACAAATTTCTTTATGTGCCTATATCCATTAAAAAAATTTAATCCATCAAAAATGACATTTAAACTAATTTACATAAGTCATCAATTTACATTTTCCAAGAGGGGCATGCTATGCACACAAACACTAGGTGGAAATGGGTGTCAATTGCCAAGTGTTAGTGAATTCTAAGTGCCAAATAATCCTCTGTTAATTCTCTTCTACTTTCCAATAACTTATCTCAAATAAATTTAATGTTAAACCATGCCAAAGCATATTGAGGCATCTTAATTAATGCTATACATGATAATGATCATGGCCTCTTTAGGACTACATGTCTCTTTGCCCCCTTATCAAATGATCTCCTTCTCACTTGATGTTATTTCCTTCATCCTAAGGAGTCATTAAATAGTTTTTCCTAGACCTCTTAGGAACCCTCTAGAAGTTATGGGTTTTATCCACTTAGACCTTAGGAAATATTAATTTTCCTTTTTAATTTTCTTTTATATTTTAGACCCTGTCTTAGGTCCAAAATCCCTTTTCTTTTATTCTATTCCCACAAAGCCTTTTGCGATCAAACTCACACAAAGTGATCTCACTAGGCTTGTGGAGTACCTCCCAAGCTACACAATTCAACAATATAGTCTAGTTGTAGTAATTGTAACTTGGTCAAGCTCTTGTAGTCAAGCGAGGGCTTGGTTGGGTTCCCAAGTAAAAAATTAAGTAAGGGTAGTTCTGAGGGCATGATAGCTAGGGAGGGTCAGGGCATGCAAAGGAATGAAAAGGCATGCTAACACATTTCTGAAAATGTCAATTCATGGTGAAATAGAGTGTTAGGAAGTGTTGGGGCATATCAAGGGATAACTAGGTCAAAATGCATGGAAAGGAACAAATAGGAGCATGTGCAAGGGAGTGTTAGCTAATTAAAATGTGCTAAGGACGAAGTGTGTTAGGAGAAGTTTAGAATATGATTTATAGGAGGCAAGCCTATGGTTTTTATAAGGGGCTTGACATAGCAGTTTTATATATAGGGAGATCACTTTGTGCTAGGCACAACATTGTTTTTCCTTTATTTTTATTTTTTATATGAGATGTGGCACACTTTGGCTACATGCTCATGTTTTAAACTATTCTAGATAATTTCATATTTTACATTGTTGTGTATAATTTTTGGGGCACACAACTTGTGTCAGCTTATATCTTGTGTGCGTTATGAATCTTTTGGTTCTTGAAAACTCTCAGTTAATTTTCTATTGTTTATATGAAATAAACATACATGTGAAATATTGCCTATGTAAGCTATTTTGCTTAGTTTTTTTATGGCCATGGCTAGATCATGTGATCCTTGTCTTGGTAAATAGTTAAGTGGGACAAGTTGAGATTTGACATGAGTGGCATAAGATGAGTTATAGGTAGTTCCTAGGTGAACAAGGCACAATCTACTTGTAGTAGGTGCAATTGGTCACATTGTTGGGGTTGAAGCAGGTCAATGTTTTCACATGAACTAAAGTATCCAAGGACTTGACTGCATTCCCAAGTCGTGAAAAAATTTAAAGTATAGTTGTGAGGACATGAGTGTGAAGGTGTGCTAGGGAATGCTAAGATGTGCCAGATAGTGTGAAGGCATGTCAAACATGATAATATGTGCCAAGTGATAAGGCATGCCAAGATTTACAAGGGTGTATTAGTCATCAATTTACCTTTTCTAATAGGGGCATGCTAGGCACACCAACACTAGGCACCAATAGAAGCCAAGTACAAAGTCTTAGTGCATTCTAACTGCCAAGTCTTCCTTTGTTGCTTCTCATCTACTTTCCAAAAATTGATCTAAAATAAATTTAATATTAAGCCATGCCAAATCATACCAAGGCATCTCAATGTGTTCCATACATGCTAAGACTTTCCAAGCACCAACACATGCCAAGCGCCAATATATGTCAAGGACTGTTAGCTATGAAGTGGAATGGCATGTTGAAGACTACTAAGGTGTGCTAGAAAGTGCTAATTCATGTTTAAGTGTTAAGGAGTAATAGGACAAAACATTAAGGGAGAACTAGGTCAAAATTCATGTAAGTTAATGAATATGAGGAATGTGTGCCAGTGACTAGTGTTAGTGTGTGCTAGCTATCATGCCAAGGAGGGAGTGACAAGGTATGCTAAGCATTGGTATGGCATGCTAGGGAATATCAAGTCATGTAAAGAAGTTCCAAAGTGTGCTAGGGAGTTTCGGGGTGTGCTAATTATATTTTCCAAATAGTGCCAAGATATGCCAATACATGCAAGGTGTGAAGGATGTGTAGGGTGCCAGGGTATGTGAATATGTGTGAAGAAGTTTCAAGGAAACAAAAGGAATAACCAAGCTAAAATGTAAGGAAATGAACATATAAGAGGGTTAATAAGTCAAGACTTTATATTTTTCAAAAGGGGCATGCTAGTCACACTAATAATAGGTCCCAATACATGCCAACTCGCATTGTGTGCCAAGTGCTAATGTATGCCAATGCATTCAACCAAGGTGTTCCAGGGCATGCTAGGGACTACATGCATGCTAACACATGCTAGGAGAGTTCCATGCTGTGCTAGCGCATGCCACCATGTGCTTGGGTGTCATTGTCATGAAAAGATGTTCTAGATATAAATATGTTCCAAGACATTCAAGGTGCTAAGAAATGTTAGTGTGTGACAAAGCATTAATTTAAGGTGTGCTCAAATTGTTGAGGAATGTTAGGTCTTTCTCATTAATATAATTGTCAGAGCTTGATTATGTATTAAATAATATATTTCCTATACACGCTAGTGGAACTTTATCTAAAGGGAATTTGATAGATAATAAAATTAATAGATATGAACCATGTGTTGAATCATAGGAAAACTCTATTAGACTAGTGATTACTTGAGGGAAATGATACACACTAATTACTTCTCAAAAAATTGACTGATTATAACCACTATGGCATTGTAAATATCATAAGAAATACTCCACAATAATGGCCTTAAATCGTTATCTTTTGAAAAAAAAAATATTAACATGCATATAACGTCATCAAAAACTCATTGGAATGATCAATGGTGGCAAACTTTTTTTGATCGTAACCAAAAGTAACAAAAATAGAATTGGTGAGGGTGATTAAAATTTCATCACTAGAAGTGTCACCAAAGAGAGAATTAGTGATGGGATTTTAATGACCCTCACCAAAAGTGTCATTGAAAATGGCTTTGGTGAAAAACCTTAAAGGACCATCACTATATACACTTATAGCGATGCTTTTTTAAGGACTGTCACCATATGTGACATTGGTGACGGACCTTAAAGGACTGTCAGAAGCATGACCCTCACCAATGTTCTTTTTTATTGTAGTGACATCATTAGGGTCGAATGGCCTCTTTGGAATTACAACCAAATTTAATGAAGTAAAATTTGAAATTTCCTTCAATGCATGACCAATATCTAAAAGTGCAAAAGTGACACATCGCAAAGGGAAGGTAGGCCAAATGGCCTTCTTGGCATCTTTGGGTTGCTTGGAAATGCCACTTAATAGAATTTGGTAAGCAATTTCCCTAGCAGGGAGCTTATCGGGAACATAATAGGAAAAACATGGGGAGAAGAATAACTCATGAAAACTCTGATATAAGTGAAATTCTCTTCAACGAACCATCTAGCAACTGGAAAAATGTCTGTGCTAGCCTCTTTAGAAATCCTAGGGGCTTTTTCATTAAAGATAATCCAATGGATGGGTAACATGACTCCATTGAAAATTTTATAGAAATGTAAATGAAAATCATATTCTTAAAGTGATATATGGTAAATATGCATTGGAGTGGGGTCTTGGGTTGTCCATTTCCATCCCATGATAGGAAAACTAGAATAAAAGAAAATTGTGTCCATAATGTAAGAACTCATGTAGAAGGGGGGTACTGTCCTAGAGGAAACACTTCTTTTACCTCTATAATCCATGATATTTTTGGCCAAATTATCAGATAAAATATTCACCCAATTCATAATAGAAGAATTGATGATTGTGTCAATTAAAGGGACCTGGTCTATGGAAAACCTAGTGGTATCCTATTTTGAAAACAATCTACATAACATTCCAACAGCATAAGAATAAGGGGAGGGTAATTGTGCTATTGGGTACATATCGATTTTGTCCTATTTCAACTTTCCTTGTTCATATTTCGATCCCTTTATTACTTTCATGGGGTCTATATGCTTCTTTTTAACGCTTTGGACAAAAGCTTTATCATAATTATTTTGGGGCATGGGCAAGTGGTACATTGTCCTTAAATATTCTGCAGTGAACAAACCAATATTCTCTAGCTTTGAATTCTTAAATGACCTATCTACTATGTTAAGGTGGTCAATTACCCACTTTACCATATCTTTTTACGGGAGAATCTTAGGCCTTGTTGCTATTTTTTGAAGAAAAGAGCATGCAACATCGAAGTAGGATAGGTTTGAGGAAAATTTCGTGTCTGTTGTAGCTATTTTAACTATTATCCTTGGTTGTTCTACCTCAAATATTTGGTACATTTCTTCCCATGAAGAACTACTGCAATCCTTATTGTGGTTTGTATTTGAGAAAAATGGAGGCATGTCTAAGTTTTCAGTGGAAGATGTTTAGGAAATTTCTTGCCTTTCTTTGTCATTCCAGTTATTATGACTATGTTAGGCGGTTTTCTGAATTTAAGTGAAAAGAGTGAACTTAGATCTAAGATGACTGGAGAGAAGGATAGAGTTAAAACAATATAATCAAAAATATTGAAATCAATTATTCAAAACACGCTCGAAATAGATATCAATCTTTTGAACCTTACTCCCATTAAATGTTGTTAATGACCCATACCTCTTTCTATCAAATCTATTACACACCTTTACGTAATATGTCAGATCTATCAATTTAAGATGTTAGATTTCATATCAGGTTGACTAGATATGAATCATTTCATGCACTTGAGTAATAAGTGTTAATATCGGACATCAAAACTTTAAATAGTTACCACTAGTTATGTTTTTTTTCGCCGATGAATCTCAGGAAATGCGATCTGCACAAATCGTAGATGGCAATTTTCATGCGGTAATAAAACTTTACATTTGGTTACTTGTCATAAAACATGAAATGTGATAAGGAGTCACGTTTTTGCGCTTTATCGGACATTTGGAGCTTTATGATTATTGCTTTATAGTTTCGTCGGGTTCGATCCATCGCAATATTTACCAAATTTTCATAAGCTGGTTCTTTTAAAAGATGCAAAACAATTTCTTTTTAAAGGAAATTTTAAAGAATTTGTAACAATAATTTGATATAATTCGAAAAGGTTGAAGCACATATTGTATTTTGCAATACTTATATATGTTTTAACTTATTTGGCTTACAAGTTATGCGATTTGCAATGAGAGCTTTTAAAATCAAAGCGAAAAGGGAAAAAAAAATATTTCCTAATGTTTTTAGACTTAAGCTAAGATGAAATCAAGCTCATAGATTTCTATTTATTTTTTAAAGGGCCCACATTTATTTTGAATAAATGGGGGGTGTTGTATAGTTCAAAAATTGGCGATTCACTTGGGAGAACCAACTATCTCTAATTAGATTTGTAAAATTTCTAAAAATTTTCAAAATAAAAATAGTTGTAGGAATGAATTTCAATAAATAATATCTCACTGAGCAATAAAATCTCTCTTGATTATAATTCATAATAATTCCTCTTTAAAAAAATGAAAGTATGAATATCTATATCAGTCTTTACTAAGTTGAAAAAGATGAAGCATGTGGCTCTTTCATATTAGCTTTATAAATATATACTCTTTTATCGTAGGTAGAGCCTCTGATCCAATAGGAAATTTAATATTCTGGTAGGGTTACCTTTTACCCAGCAATGATTCATTGTCCCATCCAGTCACTCTTACAATCTTAAAAAACAAGTTCAATTTTATATACTTTATCCCTTTTGGAACTTGTTTTATTTTTTGTAGATAATTTTATTTTTTATTTTTAATCACTTAAAATCCATTGTATTGGCTTGGTAGCCAAGTATTGACAATGCCATTCACTGGTTGTAATTAAACTGGTCAAGTTGGCTCTTGATGAGAGCCCTTTTCCTTTTGATATAATCTCAAGTCATTACCCTATTTTGATAGGAAGTATTGCTAATGTTAGGTCAACTATTTCCCTATGAACATGGTAAACAATCTCTTGATGTGACTTTATCTTCTAAGATTTTTGGCATAGTTCTTGAATTACTTTCTAAAAATTGAAAAATATGCTACATGGGGTGATTTTTTTGTCTTTTTGAGGATTCTGGATGATAATTTTTTGGAGTTTAAGATTGGTTATCTATGAAAGAGTCTTTACTATGTTAAAGATTCTTTTCTTGATTGATAAGAAAATAAACATACTTTATAAATATGAGAGTTCATCAAAGAATAAATAACTTCAGTGAGTTTCATCTTTCGGTAAAATAGAATCTATTTGATATTCGAATCTTTCGATTGTTTCCTTAACAATTCTTATATCTAGAAGCGACAAATCAAAAATATTTTCTGAGATGTTTACCTAAAAAGCCAAAAATCAATACTATCCAACATTTATTTTCCTAAGGAAAATAAAGGACAGTAATATACAGGGAATATTAGGGGTTACCTCTTATGAAAAATATTTCTTTAAAATCTTCCCATTAAGAGTCAAAGAATATCTTTTGCCTGATAGATCTTGCAAAAAAAATGTTCATGGTCCTATTTCTTCAATGATTTGAAATGGACCTAGCCATAGTCTTTGGAATTTAGTGTCTTTAAATTTTTCCTCATGTGCCTTGTCACATTTCAATACCAAATCACCAATTTGGAATGTTTTAGGAGTGATGGAATTTGTATCAAATAAATCTTTAACTAACTACTGATGATGTGCACGAGTACTTTTAGCTTGCTCTCTTTCTTCTTCAAGATTAATAATTTGAAATTGTCTTACTTGCAAGGAAGAAGAAGGGAATTCATAAATAAATTGAACTAAGGCAAGAGAAGAAATAACTACATTGGTAGGAAGAAAATATTCTTTACAATAAATAACATTAAATGGAGAACTGCCAATGGAGGCCTTCTGAGTTATTGGATCTACCCAAAGAGAAAATGTTAGTGACTTGTGCCAATTTCTTTGGTTTTGGTCAACAATTTGTTTGATGATTCTAATAAGGTTTTTATTTGTGGATTCTGCTAAACTATTTCCTTGTGGATAATAATTAGCAGAATATTTAGGTTTAAAACCTCTTTTGATTGAAAATTCTATCGTAGCAGATCTTGAGAAATAAGATGCATTATCAAACATTAAAGCAGTGGGTAAACCAAACCTAGTTATGATAAACTAATCAATGAACTCAATAATATTCTCAGAGTTGGCTACCTTTAGTGGAATTGCCTCCACCCATTTATTAAAATAATCTGTAGCTATGAGAATATATTTATGTCATTTGGAGGAGTTAGGAATGATCTCACCGATTATATGTAATCCCCATTATTTAAATGGTTGTTCGATATTAACTGGATGTAATGGGAAATCTAGTTCCCTTTATCTTCTAGATGCACTTTGACAAAATTTTCATTTAGTTGCATATTCATGAGCATCTTTGAAAAGTGTTGGCACAAGATTTTATGTGTTGTTGTATCTCCTCGAGAATGTCCTCTAGCTAGTCCATCATGGAGTTCCAGAAAAAATTTCTCTGCTTTAGTTTTCTCTAAGCATCTTAATAACACAGAATCAAAGTTTCTTCTAAACAATACATCATTGATCATTTCATATTTCTTGGCTTTCAATCTCAAAGCATGTTTTTTTTATTTTTTATAATTGAGTTGAGTTGGAGCATATCCATTTTTCAAATAAAACTTGAGATCAGTGTATTGAGACTGAGCATCATTCAGGCTTACCTCTGATACTTGTACATTATTACCTGAAGCTGCCTCTAATGATAAATGGGATGCTCCTGTTAACATTCTCCAAAAATCTTGACCTCTAACAATTTTAGAAGGTCTAATTTCTACATCATATTCTTGTAAAACAGTAAACCAGTTAGCCCTTTTCTCTCCTAATTCTCTTTGCATCAATAATTGTCTCACTACATAAAATGGAACTATTATCTTGGTGTGGGTTTCGAGGAGAAATAGCATAAAATTCTATATAGATTTAAATACTCTTGTTTCTAAACATATGAATATTTTAGTTCTGCACCTTGCAAATTAAAACTGAAGAATGATATTGGTGCTTCAATTTGTCGGTCATTAAGCTGTGCCAGAACAGTAGCATAAGATGTATCTGATGAGAATCTATATAAAGTGAAAGGATTAAGAAAATTGGGTATTTTAAAAAATGGAGCATTGATAATAGATTGTTTGATTAAATCAAATGCTTCTCTTTCATTATGTCCCCACTTAAATAATAATTTTTTCTTATTCATGGTTTGTAAAGGTAAAACTATCCATGAAAAGTCAGGGACAAATCTTTTTACAAAATTTATCTATCCAAGAAATGACTACATAGTCTTCTTATAAGTTATTATCAGAGAAAGGAAACGCTTTAATCTCTTCAAGTCTTTTAGGATCAATATAGATACCTTTTTTAGACACAATGAAGCCTAAAAGTTTTCCTTCATCTAGAGAAAAATAAGACTTCTTTGGGTTTAATGAAATTCCATACTTTTTACATCGCTCAAAGGCTTTTTTTAGGTCATTTGTGTGATTGGTTGCTTTACTAGAAAAGGTTTTAATTTCATATAGATAAATAATCATTGATTTGTTAATGATTCCTTTAAAAGCTATGTCCATGGCTTTTTGAAAAGTGGCACCTGCATTGATTAATCCAAATGGCATATTTTGATAGGCATAAGTTTCCCACTTAGTGCTGAACATAGTATTTAATCTTTCATCTAGATGTACCAGGACTTGGTTATAACCCAAGAATCCATCTAGAAAAGACATAGGTTCAGAACCATCTACTATTTTCAGTACTTGTTCCATGGTTGGTAATGGAAAATTGTCTTTCTAGCATGCTTTATTAAAAATTTTGAAATCGATACAGATCCTAATGTCACCATTTTTCTTCCTCACAGGAACTAAGTTTTAAATCCATTTAGAATGTCTAACTGGAAAGATGATCTTATATTTGAGGATTTTATTCAACTCTATTTTGATTTGATTTTCAAGATTCAGGTGAATTTTCCTCAATTTTTATTTTATTATTTTCTCATCTGAAATCCTAGGAATAGTGTGTTGAATAACAGAAGTGTCATATCTTTTAAGATCAGTGTAATCCCAATAAAAAACACTTTTGTAAGTCCTTAATAACTTGAAAAATGATAATATTTCATTAGAAGATAGCCTAAGACCTAAATTGACATTTTGTGCTTTATCATCAGTTCCAACATTTACTAACTCAAATATTAAAGTTGACCTTTGAGTTTTAGAATTACTAACTCTCTTAAACCTATCTTTTAAATCATAAAAGTATTATAATTTGACAACTTACTTAGGAATTCGATTTTCAGCATGTTCTTCCTTTATTTGAGTATCATTTTCATTTTCATCTAGAATTTGATTATCATAAGATCCTTCAAATGTAAGGAGATCTATGATATCAGAATCATTATTAAATACTCTCCAATTGGTATTATTATCAGGAACAGATGGTCTAAAAATAAATTCATTAGAAAATATATCGGGACTAAATTCTTGAGATGGAATTAATTTCGATGCTAAATTAGCCAATAAATCTGTGCTATAATTTTCTATTGTCGGTACAGAGGAAATATTGAAAGCTAAGAAATGAGAAGTCAACTCCTAGACTAATGAATTATAATGCTTAAGACGGCCAAAATGACAATGGATATTATTTCTTACTTATTTGACAATTATTTTTGAATCTCCTAGTACTTTCAGATATTTGATGTTAATGTCAATTGCTTTGTACAAACCTTGGATTAATGCTTCATATTCTGTTATATTGTTTGTGCAAAAGAATTTGAGTCTACAGGTTAGCATGGTTTTTTCTCCTTCTGGGCTTATTAAAATAAAACCAACTCCTGCACCATCTTATGATTTAAAGCCATCAAAATAAAGAATCCAAAATAAAGAATTAACTACTGGTTTATTCAAAAAAAATTCACACTTAGAAGTGTGTTTCTGGGAAAAATTTTCAATTTGAGAGATAACTGCATTATCAAAAAAGGGTAATGGTTGAGCATTAAAATTTCCAAGAAATGGCTCTGCCGAGTAATTTCAAATAATATTATTATTGAAAGTTATTGGCTCATTAATTCCTTCAAGATAAGTGATTGTATGCTTCATGAATTTCTCTCAATCTAACAGGATTTGGTTTTCCTTTTCATTATGGGGTAGCCACATATGTGACCAGTCCATTGCGAAATATCCCTCAATCTTCTCATACCAGTCTTTGCTTAAAAATAAACCATAAAACTCAGGAATATCAACTACTAGTATATCAATTATTAGGGAAGCCTTAGGGTTTGATGAAAATCTGATAGAGACATAATTTATTTCTCCTACAACATCTACTTTTGTTTATCTAGTTGTACTATATGAACATGAGAACTCTGCGGAGTTATGTTCAACATAGCACATACATATTTTGGCATGATATTAGAGGAAGCCCCTAAGTCTATTAAACAATTGTGAACATTTTTTATTATAGATCTTATAGGTTAAAATAAATGGAGGAGTATGAGAGATGCATCGATCACCTATGATAATCAAATATGTAGCATCTATTTTAGTTGAAGGAGAAGGAGGTTTACCCATTTTATTAGCATCTTGAACTACTACTAGTGTAGGTAAGGCTGAAGCAGGAACCACATTCAAATCTTTGAGTAAGATCTTCTGTTGTTGTTTTAGCTTAGTAAGTTCATGAATTGAGATGTTGGCCATGGTATTTTTCATATCCTCAACTACATTATAATCAATGGTGTCAGAGACTACCATTTTATTTGATGTAGGTGGGTCATCTGAAGAAGCAGGGTTAGTTTGTGTAGCCTTAGATGTAGACTTTTTACTTACTATTTTTTCTTTATCAGGTGTTAAGTTCTTCTATTTTTGATTTGGTTGCGTTTCTTTAGTGGTATTATTGCTCCTTGTATGTACAAGTAAAGCTTCTTGTTTTTCATCATTTGGTAGGATAAAATTCCACATTGCATTTAATTCAAATTCTTCTTCTACTTCATCCTATGTTTTCTCTTCATCTGTATCTTGATCAAACTCAGCATTAGATATGATGTTGGTTGGTTGAGAATTAGAAGACTATTTTTTCTTAAATGGTCTAAAAGTCTTCTTTGAACTAGAAACTTCGGCAACTTGTTTCTTGATATCTGCCATTTCACTTCTCATAGTCTTTAAAACTTTCTGAAGACCTTCTACATCAAAAGGGTCTTTTGGTGGCTTCTTCTTTGAATCATCTTTGAAGGATACTTTATTTTATTTCCTACCATCTTGGTAATTCTTCTTTTTAAGAGCGATTATGCATTTCTCTACAGATAAAGGTTGCTTCATATTTTCTACCAATGTAGAAAATTTTTCTCTATCAACAAAAATGGCTATATTAGATGGCAGAGATGAAATATACCACTCAATTTGGACTTCTGCACTAAGAACTAATGTATCAGGAATTTTATTGAGTAACTTATTAAGTATGGAATTAAAGTATTTTATTTTCTCCCCTGTTTTAGACTTTAGATTTGATAGATTGTTGATGAGAGATGCAATGTTTCTGTCATCTCCAAAATTAGCTAAAAATTGTTCTTCGAACATATTCCAGCTAGTTATAGAGTGGGCGGGTAATGGGAAATACCATGAGCCTGCAGATCATGTGAGATTATATGGAAATAGTCTTAAAACACAGTCTTCTTCAGTTACCTCTTTTAAATTAATGGCTAACATGTAATTATGGATGTGTTCTTCAGCTGGAAGACCATCATCAGGATTAAATTTAGGTAACCATCATGTTTCGGGGAAATATCACCCTAGAGGTTTGTTGGGTTACAACCTCCACAGAGCAGGGGCATGCTACTTAAGAAGGACTCACACAACCATACACGTTCAGAAAAACTAAATAGAGTAGAATGAGAAAGTTACCCGTAGGTCCTACGGTTGAAGAAGATCCTGCAGGGTTTAAACCCCCAGCCACCGTCCTTCCTTCTTAACCTGAAAGACAAGAAGAAACAAGCACAAAGGACTGGTTGTACAGCATATATCTACTCTAAATGTTAGTGAGATTCATATAAAACATTAAATAAATCATAATGAATGCTTAAATAACAAATATTCTCATACATATAAGCATACACTAACACGTATATTTCGGGAACAGCATGGTACTTCTGTATTATAAATAGCATGTACAAAAGTAACGAGTGGAGAGATCACTTGATCCTTCCACGGCCTTGGAGCAGACCGTCGTCCGGATCCGTCCAGCCCTTGCCTCGCTAAGACTCCTTCCAAACTGGTGCATACGAGATGACATATAGGAAGATGAGCATCTCAAGGAAACAAGGGTTTCCTATAATGAACTGGGAAAGTGCAGGAGGCACGGGGAATCAGACTTGGATAGGGAATACCAACAGAGTATAATATCAATAATTCTCTCTCTCCCTTAGGCCATACACATTAGGGGTTTTTATACTCCCTCCAAGTAGTTTCAACAGTTGGAAACAGTTGGCCACGTGCTGGGGTGGTTGAACTACCTGAGTAACCATCAACCCAGCCCGAAAATAGGGAATAATTATATATTTTTTAATCATTTTTAATGGAATACGCGGAAAAGTGCAGCTGGACTCGCGTATACACGCGGAAAAGTACGGGCATAGTCGCGTATGGGGATTTTTACACTGTTTTTAAGTGAATTTGTCCAAGTTTGTAGGAATGGGTGCCCAAAAACATATAAGCAATCATGAATCATGTGAAGGTGAGAAATGATGCCCCCTAATATATGAGGTTAGAAGGGGTACATGATGGCCGAAATGTATTATGCACATAGAAAGAACTTCGCAAGGACAAGAGAGGACTTCACCAGATTTCAGCCTGCCAAAAACCAATGAAAGAAAACAGAGAGTCAACTCATGCCGAGGCGGGCATACCCATGCTCAGTCAAAAATACATCATATGGAAAGTACTGAATAGATCCAACATGTATACAAGTATAGCTGAACTGAAAGTACACAATGAATCATCTGAGCATGGCCTGGAAATATAAGTCTGAATCAATGTCCAAGTATCACATATAGAAAGTTGATCAAGGATGGTGCAACTGGATGTCTGATCATATAAGTAACTGAATCTCCAAGTACCGAATCATAAGAGGTGGAACAAACGGTACAATCACGCAACTCGAGAGCCAACATATAGGATGCTGCTGTACTGAACTGCAACATATAAGGGTGGACGGCATCACTGGCAGAAACTGAATGGACTGTCAAAAGTGAACCGAGAAATGATGATGCAACCCGAGGTCTTCACCGATCACTATGGCACAATTCTACACAATGGGAATAAATGAGCTGAAGTCGACCATGTGAGAAATCGTTGGATTACCAGTCAATAATGTAAACCGTTAACCAACGCGAGACAACCCACCAATAATGAAAATGAGTGTCAAGGTGCCCCAGTACAATCTAACAAGTGTGAATGAATTAGTTGTAGTCGAACACTTGAAAGAATCTACCGATCAGGAGGCAATGATGAGTCCCCACTGTCGATAGTGAAGAGTCTACCACTAATGACTGCAAACCCTAAGGTACTGACAAAAAGACTCTAGACCTTATTCCCAGAGCAATGAGTCGGAGTCGATGGGAAAAGATCTGCCGGAAGGAAGGCATTAAGGCATCCCACATCAGTCCAGCGCGAGTGTAACCCGCAGGCCAAGATTTGGAAGGAATCGGACGAAGGAGAGTGATGGAACCAAAACCGAAGTACGTTTCCGACGTGCACAAGATGAAGCTAGCGCACGGAAGAAACCCTCTGAACCAACCAATAATGAAAGATGACACAGAGGCGAGAAATCCACCGATAGGGTCAAATGGAAATCAAGGTACTGCACGAATCCCAAGTGTGATAATGTGTGCTGACGTCGAACACAGGGGAAACCACTCAGTCAAACACCCATGATGATGATCAAATGCTGAGCACAAGGTCACCTATCAATGATGGAAATAGGCCCAGGGTGCGGCTCTAGGTTTGCTCTCAGAGCAATGTGTCGTAGTCGATAAGAGACAAACCCACCGGCAAGAAGTCAATGGGGACCTTCTCAAACCAGCACGAGCAGAAGATCAAAACATCTGATGTGATAGAACATGATACTGACAAGACCGGGAAGGCCGACTGAATAATGAGTCAAGAGACACCGCAGAATGGCCGACTCAGGCTAGACTTCCCTTGAACAAAAGCACGACTCTGTGATGACCATGGCGGTAAAAAGTGACACTGTATAAGTCTGTCTTGCAGGAGGCAAAACAAACTCTCCATATGATTGGAAGAGATAACCAACCGGGGGAGAACTGACAAGTGAAACATGGTAAAGGCTGAACCTAGGTCAAACTAGAACCATCCCAAATGAAGGATATATATATAAGTATATGTGCTTTGTTCAAGGGCGACAAACTGACTCTGTACTGCCATCAAAACAACGAAGATACATCCCGTTCCCGCTCTTTTTGTTATATTTGATTTTTTTTGTCTTTTTCATATAATAATCCTGAAAAAGAATAAAAGAATGCTATGGTACAATGGATAGAACGAGTATCAAGAAATCAGATGCACTAGTTCCTGGGATTGGAACAATCCTATGCTCAATGCAAGGTGGCGAAAACTGGTAAGTGATACTCAGAGGAACGTTCCATCCATGTGTAAAAGGTGTCAAGTCGTGATAGCTAAGTGCATGCAATGGTTAACTTGTACAGAAAGTCAAGGTCAAAAGTTGGCTTAAACATCGAGTCCAAATGAAGCCGGCTAAAGGCCGGGATAAACAAGTAGCCAATATGCAATGCAGTAATACAACTTAACGACACCAGGGAGCCTCTAGGGTAAAAGCCAGAAAAAATGATAAGTGATGAAGAAGAAGAATGAAGCTTCAGCACATAAGACATGGCGGGACTAAAGAGGACTCCCGAGCCTACATAAAAAGCAGCATGGGCAACAAGTGATAGCGAGGAACTAACTAGGAAGCCCATGTAAAGAAAGGCTCTACCATCAAGTCATGATTAAAAATCGGCGAGTGAAATGGGTGTAATACTCATGACCTGATGGGATCGACCCTAAGGCAAGTGATCAGTATGGAGGCTAGAATGCAAGATGCAACGGAAAGTGATTTCCCTAACCTATATGCTAGTGAAGATCATATACCTGCCATGACGAGTCGGAAATCATGGATCAAAAACCGGGAAAAATCTCAAAATCATCAAAATGTACCTGAAAACATACCAAACTGGGCACTTCCAAGCAACCGGGTTATGCAGCTTAAGATAGATCGAAAAAATAAGCATAAGGAATTTTTGCGAAAATTTTCAACTTTTTAGGCATAAATAGACAAATCACCTCATATTTGGTTCATTATTGCATTGCTGATTTGGAAAAAGTGCTCTGGAGCAAAAAACTTCTTTCGTCAAATCAGGAACAATCGACCGTCGAAACGCGCTGAAACTTCAGGTAGGCTCCTTAATCATCCTTTTTATTCATTTTGTCCATTTGGAATTTAAAATTAAGTGATTTTTAGCTTTAAAACCCTTGCTAAAATATGCGAACTTGCGCATACGCGGGTTCATTAAAGGAAACTCACGTATACACGCGACTGTGCAAAGGAAAAACCGTGTATGTGCAGGTCCGAATGCAAAAAAGCGTGGCTAATTCATAATTTGATGAAATTTGACAGGATGACAATCTCATGGAGGGAATGTGAGCATAGTGCAATAGACCAAGAGGTCATGCAAGATCGTGCAGCGCAAAATATCCTTCGGAATTGCGGATTGTTCAAATTCTTCAAGATGCCAAATATGAAAAGCAATGTGCGGTTGCTAGAAATGCTCGTAAATTACTGGGAACCAGATCAGGATTGCTTCATAATTGATCAGATGCCACTACGCATTGAAGTGGAAGACATATATTTCATTACTGGACTCTCTCGGAGGGGAGAACCAGTAGACTTGCACGGGAAGCCCCTGGGAGGGTTAACCGTGGAAGACTATGTCCACGTATATTGCGTAGGGGGTTCCAAAAAGGTTGGAACTCAGATTGCAATTAAAGATGTGAGGGATTTTCACATGAAAATCCTCCTTTTCACCATCGGCAGAGTGGCGGGATCTGCCTCTCTACATCAGGCGTCCAGGACGTAAATGAGCATAGCAGTAGAGTTTTTGACTCATGTGTACGATTGGTGCACAGCCCTTCTACTGAACATGAAACAACATTTGACCTCAATTCGCCAAGCAAAGACCAAACACTTTGGCTATGGGACCATTTTGACAACATTCTTCTTTGAGAAGATTCCAGCCTTGAGACCCAGAGTCATCTCTACCATCAGTAGCTCGCGGGACCCAAGAATTGCCCGTTGGGTAGACATGATGAAGAGACTGGGGGGTAGTGAAGTACCCCGGACCACATGGGACGATGAGTTCTTCCTTTGGTGGGGAGAAAAAATCATCGCAGTGGACGACTATCCCTATGCCGGGATGGACTTTCATGGAGATCCAGATCTAGTTCTTCCACCAGGCACAGCGTGGGGAACAGTCGGTAAGTTTTGCAAAAATTGTTGACTTATATATTTTTTTTGGATTTTTTCAAATATGTGTGAAAAAATGAAAAACAAACATGTTTTTGATTGGATTCATAATGACTGACAATTAAAAATGATCATGTTTCAGATGTTGGACCAGTTCGTCCTGAGGGTCTCCCGCGCCATAAGCGCCGCAAGGGCGAAGAAGATACTGTGGATTCAGATAGGACTCTCCAGGCCGTGCAGAGAAACTTGGAGGGATTAACCCACCAAATCCCTATGACTGCCGTGGAGGACTTACCAGAAGCCATCCAGAGACGGGTGGTAGGAGTACCCCGAGACTGGGTTAGACTACTCTGCCGAGTTGCCACTGCAATCACGTTCTATAGGAACACGACTTCTGGGCAGGGACCTCAGGAGTAGACAGATATTATGTATTCGATGACTGTATATTCTTTTTTGAGACTGAACATGATGGGGCATAAGCCCAAGTTTTGTACGACATTATGGATCCAAATTTTGTAAAGTTTTTGAACACTTCGATGATATATATACAGCGATATTTTATGTGATGTGATAAATGTATCAAATGTATGATGTTTTTGATGATTAAAAATTTATTGTATGGAATGATTAATATGCCAATCTAATGCTGATTAGCTAATGAGTTAGCAAGCCAATTGTCAGCTCGAGGAATATGAATGAAAGTTAAAAATTGAAATGACCTTTGTAACAAACGTACCCTCAAGAACAATCGTAATAAAAATGGATCTCGTACCCGATAAGTGTTGTTCAACTGCGACACCACCAGCTGAGAATCCAAGAAAACTACCAACGAATCAACACCCAAACATATTGCCTCCGAGAGTAGATGAATGACTGCAGTGTATTCTGCTATATTATTGGAAGCAGGACCAATGCAGACCCCTCTTGATACCAACAGCTGACCGGAAGGATAATGAAGCACCCAAGCCGCGGAAGCTAAGTTCCGGGTGTGTCTACTAGCACCATTGGCGAAACCAAAATGACTCATGACATCCAACACAACCTGCCAAAGCAGATCAAAAACATCACCACCTCATCAAAAATCGAAAATCAATCAGATATGTACAAAGCAAAAAACTACTATATACAAAAGCAAAATGCCAGGCCAAAGCCTAGGCATAATACTTCTTCAAATAGAGCCCATTTCGGGGCTCCGGCAACTCGTTCCCTTCGAAATCAACCAAGGTATAAGCTCCTTTCTTAAGGAATTTTTTAACGATATAGGGGCCATACCACATAGATTTAAACTTTCCTGCCCCCAGGGCATCCTTTTCTTGGGCATAGACCAAAACAAGGTCACCTTCCGAAAAGACCCTAGGCTTGATCGCCTTATCGTACTGAACCTTTACTCGGTTTTTATGCGCTTCATTCATCGTGGCGGCATCCCGACGCTGCTCATCGAGATGTTCCAGATGAAGAAGCCGTTCTGCCAGACTGGAAGTGTCAGGAAGAAGTTCAAAAACTAATTTAAGAGAAGGAATCTCGCATTCAATAGGAAATACGGATTCCACCCCGTGCACTAACTGAAATGGAGTAAATCCAGTCGCAGTTTTCACTGACGTCCTGTATGCCAAAAGTGCAGGATATAGCATAATATTCCAGTTGGATCTAGATTTATCAATTGTCCTTTGAAGAATTGTCTTCAAGGATTTATTCACGGCTTCCACTTGCCCATTGGCTTGAGGATAATATGGAGATGAATGCTCCTGCCGGAAACCCAATTCGAGAGCCAACTCAACCATCATACTATTCTGAAAATGACTGCCATGGTCAGTGACAATCTCTCTAGGAATACCGAATCGAGCGATAACCTGGTTGAAAAGGAACAGAGCTGCAGTCTCACCATCGTTCCCAAAAGTAGGCATAGCCTCGACCCACTTAGTAAAGTAGTCTACTGCTACGATAATGTACTTGTGACCTTTTGCCGAAGGCGGGTTACAAGTAGTATAATCAATACCCCACTTTGTAAAGGGTCCGACAGTAACGACTGGAAAAAGCAGAGCTGGATGAGCGCGCATTTTTCGAGTATATACCTGACACGGATGACACCTTTTGACCGATTCAATACAATCTTTGAAAATCGAGGGCCAAAAGTATCCAGCACGCAAAATCTTTTGGGCTGTAGCAAGCCTAGATAAATGACCCCCACAAGCTCCACTGTGAGAATCATTGAGCACAGCCTCAGCTTCTTCGAAAGTTAAGCAACGTCTTAGGATTGAATCAACCCCTCGACGGTATAAAGCATCACCAATAATCAGATAATTCTTGGCTAAGTGACGCAGCTTACGACGCTCATCTTTCGAAAAAGTGGAGGGAAACTTCGCAGTCTGGAGATACACAATGATATCCCCATACCAAGGATCTTGTGAAGAGATAAGAAACAAGTGTTCGTCCGGAAAGGACTCATCATAGATCATCTCTTCCCCACAGGGCAACTCGGAGATCAATTCCGCAAAAACTAATGATTTCTTGGATTTGGCAGACATGAACTCAAGATCAAATTCCTGTAAAATCACAATCCATCTATTATATTTGCCCCCAATCACTCGCCTGCTGAGGACAAACTGAAATGGATTGGCAGCTGCCAAAACATAAGTTTTGCGAAGAATAATGTAATGCCAGAGTCACTGCATAGCATGAACTTCTGCTAAAGCTAATTTTTCTATCGGAGTGTATCGAAGTTTAGGTCCTACCAGTCCTCGACTAAGGTAGTAAATAACATGCTCTGCAAGAGCATCATCCTCCTGAACCAGAACCATACCAATGGTAGATTCTGTTGCTGCCAGATACAAAAGAAAATCTCTGCTATAATTAGGTGGACTCAGTAAAGGAGCAGAGGTCAATGCCTTTTTCAAAGCATCGAACGAGCGTTGAGTGTAGTCGTCCCAAAGAAAAGGAACTCCTTTCTTCAACAGTCTCATATATCCCTTTGTAATCTCAGCATAATTGACGATAAACCTCCGAAGAAAATTAGAATTTCCTTGGAGACTTTGAAGCTGACGGATGGAAGACGGGGGAGGCAACCGAAGTATTGCCTCAACCTTGAAGGGATCTACCCTTATCCCTTCCCTAGACACAATGAATCCCAATAGCCGACCGGATGTAACCGCAAAAACACACTTGTTCGGATTCAATCAAATTTTATAAAAATGACATCTTTCAAATATTTGCCGGAGGTGACCAGGATGATCCATCCTCTTTCGAGAATGAGCAGCTAGATCATCTAAGTATGCCTCGATAATCTTCTTGATGTCGTGGAAGGCGTAAGACATGGCCCGCTGAAAGGTAGCCCCAGCATTTTTAAGACCAAAAGGCATCTTCTTGTATGAAAACGTACCCCAGGGACAAATAAATGTAGTCTTATGTTGATCTTCAGGACGGATAGTAATTTGATTATATCCGGAAAAACCGTCCATGAAGGAGAAAATCTCGTTACCGGCACACTCGTCAATGATCTGATCGATGAATGGTGTGGGGTAATTGTCTTTAGGACATGCCTTATTTAGGTCTCTGAAATCGATGCACACTCGAATCGTTCCTTGTTTTTTATCTACCGGAACGGGGTTTGAAACCCATTCAGTCAGAGGAACAGGGAAAATGAATCCCACCTTAAGCAGCTTTTCAACTTCAGCTTTGATAGCTGTTTCCTTCCTAGGATTGACCAGACGAAGTTTTTGCCTAACCGGCTTAGCGTTTTCATACGTCTTGATCTCATGCTGAACGATAGATGGGTCTATGCTAGGCATTTACTCATAAGACCAAGAAAATACATCCCTATACTCTTTAAAGAGCTCGGTGTAGATTTGAATCTCTTCACGGGAACATTCAGCTCCAATGAAGACATTCTCGATAATATTGGGATCCCTGGAAATGTTCACCGGGATAGTAGGAGAGATCACAGCCATGTTCCCTTCAGCATAAACTTGTGTTGGTGCCAAAGGGTTCAAGACTGGGTGAACAGGACCAGGAGACTGAGGACTTGGAAAACTAGTTTCAACTTCGTTCAAGTCAGGTAGGAAGTAAGACCGATGATGCAAATCATCCCACGGTCTATCTATACCAGTCATGGCTTCCAGGATTGCCTCTTCAGATGGAAGAGTGGTATCAAGGAAATCCTGGGCCGAAGAAGAACTAAGCGTCCAAGCCGGAGCCACATCACCATCCAACTCTTCTGGTGAAAGAGGAGCTGGGATAGATTCTGCAGTGTCAACAATAGACTGATATGCAATCTTAGCTGCAGAAATCGGAAATGCCATTCCACCCACTTGACCTTCTGCTAATGTGGCAGTAGGGGAAGGTAAGGTCCAAGGGTCCGAAAAATAATGAGTTCGAAAGAACTCTCTTCGAAGGGGAGCCCTGGAGGATGAAATAGCATTAATATGCACAGTAGGAGGAGGAAGATCGAAAGTACCCATCAGGGAAGAATACATTCCAACTCCTAGATTCTCAACAGGCGCCTTAGTATTATCCAACTTAGGAACAGATGAGTCAGAAGACGCATTCAGGTCTACAGGAGGACAGTCTAGTTGATCCACTGTGACAATCCTCCCTTCGTGGGGGAAACATACAATTTGAAATAATGAGGATGAAATGGCATCCATCTCATAAATCCAGTTCCTCCCCAACAGAAGGTTGTAGTCCAAGGCTGCATCCACTACCTCAACCTCTATGTTGACAGTTTTGCCCCCAACACAGATGGGCAAAGCCGGGACAATACCATGGGGTCTGTGAGAATGACCATCGAACGCAGTAAGAAAAGTGCTAGATGGAACAGCTTTGGGAGATCCAACTGTCTTCCAGCATGCGAGAGACATCACGCATGTGGAAGCACCCTCATCAAAAACCGTTCGAACGATATTGCACTTCCGATACGACGATTTAATATGAAACGCTATGTGATGAGGAAGTCTCTTCTCAAAATTATTCATATCAAAAGTAATCAGAAGAGAATTTTTCGGATCAATAGCCCCAATGGCAGTGAGCAAAGCACTGCGCTGAGCCGGAAAAGATTGGAGTACCTCTAAAGCTGACATAGCACAAGGACTCTGCGCCAGATCTTCTACAATCGAGTAGTTCTGGGCAGCCCTCACATTTGGATTAATCGTTGACCGCTTAGAAGATGCTTTGGGCATCCGAGGCATAGACTCAACAGTAGGCTTCGTGATGTGAAGCGGCTCAGTAGCATCAGGAACTTCCTTAGCTTTCGAAGACTCTTCTCCGCCATAATCACGGGATCTCGTAGCGATATCCGCGTGAGCACTCATCATAAAAATGTTCGATGGAATTTCCCCTTCCTAGGTGCTTCCAAGGGAAGCCCCAGGATTTTGGTTCGCGCCAACAACTAATTGCTGCCCTTGGGGAAAAGGGTTTGTTAACACAGCCTGGGAACTAGAAGAACCCTGCTGGGCTAACAAGCGCTGAGCATCCTGAATTTTAGGGCAACTGTGTGTGAGATGGTCTCCAGCACAAAGCTTGCATGGAAACTTCACTTTCTTTTTCTCCTTTTGACCCTCACCAACACGCCCGTTGGTTTTATTTGCATTGCCCTTCCCATTATTTCCCTTCTTCTTGTTATTTCGTCCCTTCTTCTTCCCATCGGATTGTTGATTTCCTTTGGGTTCAGAAGCTTGGACAACATTTATGGACAAAGACTGGGAAGGTGATGAATCAGCAGGCACAGCCTAACCAGAAGGAGCAGATTGTAAACACAACTGCTGCAGTTGAGAAAGCAGGTTGGCTACACCACTATTGACCGATCCGACAAGCCTGTCACCATGTGGACCAGGTTTAGTTTTCGACAAATCTAATTTGGAGCGAGGAGCATTCGGAAAATACTTATAAAGTACCCCAGACTGAGAATAGATCAGTTCTAGCTGCTGGGCCCTAAAAATGGCCTGCTCCTCAGAAAATACCCCAGATAGGGATACATCTTTTGAAATATCTGACTGCAGAGATTTCAAAAACCACTCGAGAAGGAACTCACCTGGAATATGAGCTTTGATAAGCCTCTTCCTTCTCCTCCATTCCTGAATGTGATCAGAAATGTGCGTTGCCTCATCCTGCTTAAAATTAGCCAGGAGTTCGGTCCCAGCCTCATATCTGACAGGCAACTGAAAATGGTTTAGAAATGTGATAGCCAGTTCTCCAAATGTGGCGAAACTGCCCCCAGTGAGCTCGATATACCATTTGGCAGCATTTCCAGTTAGGGTGCGTTGAAATAATCTCAACCTAATCGAGTCATCGATCAGGGAGTTCGAAGAGCACCATAAGTGGAAAGTGGTGATGTGGTCTGCCGGATCCTCTCCATTCTTACCTTCAAACTTTGGAATGTCCGAAGGAAGTTTGGTCGGGACCGGCGGCCACCCCGGACTATAACGAATCGGGTCATTAGTCAACTTCGACAAATCTGGCAAGTTTAACGTTGCCAGAAAATGTAAGCGAGGCGGAGCCTGAGAATTCCATCCTTGATGGGATGGATTCCCAACATTCTGAAAATAATAGCCTAGATTTGATAAGGCACCAGGCTGCCAGAAAGGACTCATAGAAAACGGAGAAGAACCTCCTCCCCACGCCGAGTTACCAAAGCCTAGACCAGTTCCCCCCGCTGAAGTGTTAAATGAAGAGGAGAGCCCCTGATAGGGGTTCCAAGCATTAGACAGAGGAGAAAAGGTCTGATATGCACTCGACGAAGGGAAAGAAGCATTCCCTTGATGACCTGCGAAGAACTGGTTCCCTGCCCCAGCCGTAGTAAACACAGGATTCCATCCCGTAAAAGTAGTCGAACTTTGCCCCCCAGACCAAGGGTTGAAACTCTGGGTCTGGGACGTAAACGGAAACGACCCTAAAGAAGGATTGGAACTAGGAATGTGTCCAGTCCCAAAGGGGAAACCCTGAAACGAAGCTGATCCACTAGCCATGTTAGACATGGGCATAGATCCAGCTGAAGCAGCGGAAAAGGAAAAAGAGGGATTCCCACTAGAGGGGAACCCTGAACAGAAAGGACCAGAATGAGAAGCATGTGCTTGGGTGAACCCAAAGCCAAACACAACAGCACTAGAAGCAATCGAAGATGAAGAAATAGTGCCCCCTGCTTCAACAGAAGCAAGAGTCTGAATGCCTGCAGTACTCACGACAGAAGCCGCATTCCCAGTCGTGGCCATCGAAAGATAAGAATGATACAGAAGATCCGGCGGTCTCTCCGACTCAGGTCCGATGTACTGAACAACGAACAGATAATCAGGAGGAAGAGGAGATGGACCTGTAGCAGGAGGCTCAGGTACGTCTTCGATTTGAAAATCTTCTTCCTGAGGAAACAAAACTCGCGAGGTGAGCGGAACACTCCTCTCGGGACCGACACCAGAATCAGCTATGAAACCTTCAGACCTTTGTGGAGGATCTCTCTCCACTGCGTCAGATGCCACAGGGTGGTAACCACCTGCTAAATCACTCCTACGCCTTCTCGAAGAAGGCTCTGGACTCTCGGGAGATAACCCCCGGATTCTCCTCGAACGACGAGGCACTTGATCAGCCACTTTTATAGATTTTTTAAATTAGACTCAAAAAAGTGAAAAGCTAGGCAAGCTAGGAGCAAAAAGCACTCACTAAAATAAAAATCCCTTAGATACAGTCAAGCAAACAGCCTCCAAGTATTTCCGCTCCGGGTGATGAGGACCGGACACCAAAATACAAGAGAGCGAAATATAGGACCTCCCGAAAGCAGTTTGGGATGATTAGGGCCCAGAACAACTAGCGAAGGTATCAGAAACAGTTACGCCGACCTCCTAATGATAGCCTTTGCCGGCTCAAGCACCCAAGCTTCGCAAGGGCACCCCCCAGAAGTACTGCTGAAAGTGATGCGACATCTGCCTCAGGTACCACGGGTATTCCCCCCCGCAGTCACCTGTGTGGAACCTAGGAGTGGCAACTATGGGCACCAATCCGTATCAGAAGCCGGGCGGAATGGTCTTGAGGTCAAATTCAGCTAATTGGAGAGGGGGTATCCCTCTTCTCAGCCTTCACTTCCCCTCGCGCTTGACTCTCTGGAGGAGAGCTTTCCCGGTCCACCTAACGGAGTTGTATTTCGCTCAATTAATCAACTTCTATGTTTGTTTGAGCGGCCTTGGAGAGTTAACTCTCCACTCACCTATTCCAAGGCCCTACAACCTAGCTAGTTGGTGATCGACACTTAGAAAACTTGCTAGTTGATTTTAGATTAAATCGCTTATTTTAATGGCTGTTACGTTAAGTCACAAGGATATGGAGATGAAACTTATGGTGTTTTTGACGCAAAAGAAATTAATAAAAACTTAACTACATGCAAATGCAGTTCTTTGTCTTTCGATGAAGAGCAATCTCTATACAGGTTCTACGAGACTAAAAAATTGTATTTTTTTCTTTTCAAATAGCAAACTCACACTCACAAAAACTATGAAATTGACTAAATGATTAAATGCACCTAATGCAAATCACTACAAGCATGCAAATCCTAAGATGCAAATCTCTTAAAGCAGAGTGAAATTCCCAAAAAGTCCTTCAGTTTTAACTCTTCTTTTGTTGTCCAGAAAGCTAATTCTTGAAATCAAGAACTCTTAAAATGAGGACACCAAAAACACTTAAAAACAAGAAGAAGAAATCAAATGACAACTCCTCCTCAAAATCAAGCCAAAACTAAAAGAAAGAAACCTCACAAGCTTCAAAAGTTATAGCAAACGAAAATGAAAATGCAACAACAAAAGCAAATAACAAGCGAAAATTTTTTTTAAGCCTTTGAAATGCAAAAACAAAAATCAAAGCAAATGTTTTTTGAGCTTTTTAGTTTTATAGAGAAAGAGCTCGAAAAGACCAAGCACAACTATCAAAATCCAAACCAAACGAGACCAAATTTCAAGCACAAACTTCAACAATGCTCCCAAACCTTATAAAGCCAACTCGTAGCAAGATCAATAAGAGAAAAAGAAGACCAGAAAACTCAGCCACTCAGCCTAGACAAATAGTGCAAACTCGTCGCAAACAAAAACCCCAAAGAAGCAAGAAAAGCTCTTCAGAAGTTGCAACAAAAACCTAGCCAATGGAACTCAAGAAAACCAATCAAAAACGAAGCAAAAATCGCAATGCAAAGCACAACACAAATATAGGAGCGAGTCAGTGAGCAGAAGCTCTCTGTTCTGATAAAGCAGAATAGCCAAGAATGCTCAGAAAGTGATCTTGGAACTCAATCTAGAAGTGCCAGCACCAGAAACAACACTTTGCCAAAAAGACTAGTTTTCAATCAAACGAAAGAGAGAAAAGACATGAAACCACTTCCTTCACAATCCAGAGAGTACAGAGACACTGTAGGAACAGGTCTCCACAGCCAGAAAGGACCAAAAAGTCAAGAAACCCAAAAATTCAAAATCTGCCTAGGTATACGCTACTTCACAGTTATGCAACCAGCGTGCATACGCGTTTGTGATAAGGGAAACTCGCGTATACGCGGGTCCCTTTAGACAAACTTGCGTGTATACGTGACTGTGTGCAGAAAAAAGCGCATATGCAAAGGTAAATAATGAAAAAAACAAAAAGGACAAGCCTGGAAAAGAAACCAGGACTTTAGACTGACTGTAAAAAAGTAAACTGGACTGCAAATGAAAGCAAAAATCGGCTTTCAAGTAACATGTGAAATGTTCGAAAACCACCCAATGAGAATCACAAGAATGTGTTCCCTAGCGTGAGTCGCGCTCTGCTGTGAATATCACCCTAGAGGTTCGTTAAGTTACAACCTCCACAGAGCAGGGGCATGCTACTTAAAAAGGACTCACACAACCATACATGTTCATGAAAAACTAAATAGAGTAGATCGAGGAAGTTACCCGTAGGTCCTATGGTTGAAGCAGATCCCGCGGGGTCCAAACCCCCAGCAACCGTCCTTCCTTCTTAACCTGAAAGACAAGAAGAAACAAGCACGAAGAACCGGTTGTACAAAGATGGTACTTCTGTATTATAAATAGCATGTACAAAAGTAATGAGTGGAGAGATCACCCGATCCTTCCACGGCCTTCGTAGACCGTCGTCCGGATCCGTCCAGCCCTTGCCTCGCTAAGACTCCTTCCAAACTAGTGCATACGAGATGACATATAGGGAGATGTGCATCTCAAGGAAACAAGGGTTTCCTATAATGAACTGGGAAAGTGCAGGAGGCACGGGGAATCAGACTTGGATAGGGAATACCAACAGAGTATAATATCAATAACTCTCTCTCCCTTAGGCCATACACATGAGGGGTTTTTATACTCCCTCCAAGTAGTTTCAACAGTTGGAAACAGTTGGCCACGTGCTGGGGTGGTTGAACTACTTGAGTAACCATCAACCCAGCCCAAAAATAGGGAATAATTATATATTTTTTAATCATTTTTAATGGCATACGCGGAAAAGTCTAGCTGGACTCGCGTATACACGCGGAAAAGTATGGGCATAGTCGCGTATGGGGATTTTTACACTGTTTTTAAGTGAATGTTTCCAAGTCTGTAGGAATGGGTGCCCAAAACCATCAAAGCAATCATGAATCATATGAAGGTGAGAAATGATGCTATAACAATTAGAGCCACTTCTTTCTCCCCAAAAGAATGAGCTTGTCTCGGTGATGCCTTACAGGGGGAGCCAAGGTGAAAAGTATCTTTCTTGTAAAATGAGGGTCTATATATAACCAATGGGGTGATCCTTCACCTCCCTTATGAATCTTTTACTACCGTCATGATTGTTTGACTTTCCTATGAATTTTCTAATTTTACATGAATATTCATATTTTGTACATGTCCATTGGACTTCCACTTTACAATACAATTTCAAATAAGAGTTTAGATAATCCATAAAATGATGTTGCATATGATGCCTCATGATGTGAAATTACATCACACTAATGACATGGACTGCATGATGAAAGTGCAATGTCAATTTATTATTGTTCATTCTTTCCATGTGTCTTCTTGAGAATGATATCCTATCCACCTCCAAATGGCTTAGGGATGAGGTTTCTTTACTGTTATCAAGTCTTAAGTTGTGGTCACAAACTGATGTCCCTTTGCATTTCCTGATTGAAAAAATTGAATCTCCATCTACAGAGGAGTCTTATAGCATGTTCTCCTTGTCTATATCCTTCTTCATCATCTTGTCATAGAATGATAGTGTAATATTCCGAAATTAGCATGCAGCTAATTAGAATATTAATTTTTGTTTTTTCTTCTTAGTTAGAAGAATAAGAGGGTAGGGAGACCCATAAAGCTCCTTAGTAGGAATAAAATCACTCCCAATGTGAATGGAGGACATAAAAATAGCTTGATAAAGCACCCTTATGTGTGAATAGGGGATGAAGCATGTAGATTGGGTCAACTTTGACCAAATCAACAGTGCTGGTATGGAGGCAGTGGACATTCATTGAGGGACAACGCAGTTTTGGAGGGAGATTCCATGCATGGAAGTAGTGGCTTTAATGAGTGGGGCCCAAGGTGAGAAGGCTCAAAAAGCATATAAGGAAGGGGATGGCAGCCATAGAAGGCATGATTTATTATTATTATTTTTATGGTCTGTTATGACTTGTTGCTCTCTTCAACTGTTTAGCGGAGACTGCAGCATTGTTTAGCACAAGTGTCTTCCCGAGCGGGAATCCCACCTTCATCCTAGGTGGACTTCGATTTCCCACTCAAGAGAAGTTATTGGGCTACATTTCCACATTCTGGCATTAGTCCAAGCTACAACTTTCTTCTACAGTGCAGTTTCTGCTTAGGGTTGTACTGTGTTGTAGTGTGCAGCAATGGAGGATTGGATTGGGCCATTTCTAAGCTAGTTTTTCAATGGAGGAAGCATACCTTCCATTGGGATATTGGTAAGGAGGGTCCTTGGGAATTATTGTAACATTTGGCACCAAGCCAAGTTATTACTATCCCATACAGTGTAGTTTCAGTCTTGGACTACGTTATTTTAGGGAGGAGTTGCAGGGGTGGTTTCAGTGCACCATTTGGGGAGATATATTTCCAGTGACAGGATCAGCCTTTCACTTGGAGAGTCTATTGGGAGAAGGCTTCATTATATGCTATATCAGATCCACCATATCTTCCTAGCTATTTAGTTGCAGTGAATCTTTAGCCCTAGGGCTACAGTTCACATTTGTATTTTGGTGTGTTTTTTGGAAACCCTCTTGGGTTTTCATGGAAAGGTAATATAGAGCCTAGATCTTCATGTATAGCATATTTTGAGGCATATATCCATTATTTAATATCTCTGTATGTTCTCATGTTGTAGCTATGTTCATTATGACTGCGTTATAGCAGCTTTCCGTCATTTTGTATAGCAGAAACACCTCACTTTTGAGAGTGTTTGTTTATTGGAGGCTTGTTTGTCTATATCATATGATTTGTGCCTCATTATTTTGCACATATTTTCTGCTTATATGATTAATATAATGGATCCATATTGTTCTCCTACGTTTATGCATTGATCTTTAATGCTACTTTCCATTATTATGTTCAATATTACTGCTCTTCCTATTTTGGAATATTACAGTGGTATCAGAGCATAATCTTAGCTCAGCCTATGGATCTCGGCCATTATGTTATCAAAAGAGTGAGAAGAAGAAGAAGAGATAAAATGATGGAAGGAATGAGCTTTGTCTCATCTCTTTTCACATCTATGAAGGACCTCTCCAAGGAGGTCAGGAAAATGAGAATGGAGACCTCAAGAGGGTTTCAATTTGAGGAAGGTCCATGCACTTCCTATCAGCAGAAGAGAAAATTGGTATTGCATAGAGCTCAAAAGTAATATACTATGTCCACTTTCTTTGAAGAGGAAGGTTAAATATATGGAGGAAGCTCAAATCATGAGATTCTAAGTGAGTATCTTACAGAATATAAATCTCAATCAAGGGCTTTCAAGGAGAATATAACCCTCCAACATTTTATTCAGATTAAATAATAAAGGAGACCTTGCAGAAATAGAAGAAGAAAAAAAAATAGATTCCTATTGTGTACTTTTGATGGGTCATCCATATGCAAAACAAGGGCTTGGAGGAGAAAATTAAATGCATTCTTCCTACTACATCCAGTAGTAGAAAGAGAATATGTTGAGATTGTAGTGCTGCACCTTGAGGGTATAGCAAACATTTGGTGGTTCAGCGATTTGAGTCATGCAAGAGTGATCACTGTCTGCTTATGCAGATTTCACTGAAAGGTTGATCAAGAAGTTTGACAAGAAGAAACTAGAGGAAAAGAAACTTCCACCACCACTTGTTGCAGGAGTACATGCATCAGGAGAAGGAAAAATTTCATCCTTGCAAAGTGGGCTTGATCTCTTGACAATTAGAGTCCCATGCATTATTCAGGAGATGCATGAGGAGAAGGAGAATTTTACCAGCGTTGGTGCAGTAGTAGCAGAGTAGCCATCACCATCACCAGTAGTTGGAGGAGTCAATACACTGGTAGAATGAAACCTTGTAGATGTACAAGATGTTCCTAAAGATAAGCTAAACCAAGGTATGCAAGAGTTTCCAATTTCTATTATTTCAGCACATCATATGGAAGGTTGTGGGGAAATGCCATCATGGAAATTGCATGACCTAGGGTCAAAGCACACTACTGAGTTAGAGTAGCAGACTATCAATGCACAGAGGAACCTTGACTGGTTCAAGGAGGAGATGTATAGCCATCCTGGTTACTCATTTTTGAGCTGCACACAACACTTTGGTTGGAGTGTAGATTTTTGGAGGGAAGGATGAGCATAATCCTAATCAATCCAATGCAGAACTGTATGTTTAGAATTGTGCATGGTCATAAGACAACAGATGCACCATCAAGGAGATCAGCAGTGCTGTCATTGAGAAGTAGTGATGAGTTAGGGGCCCAGCTATTATTGGGACATTCTAATGACCATTACACTTGTGTGACATTGGATAGGAAGATGGTTGATGAGAAACATCTTATGTCCCATTACTATGATGGATCCTTCTTGATGAGCACTTAAAAACTCAATAAGAATTCTTTTCCTTAAACATATTTGAATCCTTATGGATTAAACATGATCATGGATGAGTGGTCTTCATGTGGAGATATCCAGGAGGCTTCACTTCAACATATGATGAAGTGGAAAGATAGTTATCAAATTTGGGAGGATGGTATTCTCCATTGGAGGGATACCAATTTGGAGAATGATAGGAGACACCCACAATTGGATGGATGGGTGATGATGATGAGCAAGGGGTTTATGAGCCACTTGTAAATCTATGACACAAGGAAGCAGGAGGCATAGATGCACTATCTACTCTTGAAAGAGTTTGGCCAGCATGTGACATATCTTATTTTCAAGGGTATGTTATTGGTTGGGACATGGCATGACACTTGCATCATGTGGCAGCAAGGAGTTTGGATACATTCGGGTGATGTGACATTTTTCATGTCAATCATCATGTTTTCACTCCATGGTCTGTATGATTGAGATGTGAAGAGGAAGAAAGAGCTATTGTTTCTCCGATTACTCTTCGGAGAGTATGGGTTGATTTTCTCCCATACCTTGCACAATGACTCAAGAGTGGTGGATGGAGACATATAATACCAGGATATGATCTTCTTGAATTGGATCTCAAAGCACAAGAATAAGTCTTTTCATGCATCATATGGGGTTTTTCTCTCCAACAACATTGATTTCATGAGGGCTCACCGTACTATCATGGAGGGATTCACTTGAGAAGGCATCAAAGAGGAAATGCACCATCATATGAGGAGATGCCTGGATTTTTTGGAGGAGGGACATAACTCTTTGATGGATTTATCACATTTACTTCCTTTCTCATTGGGAATGAGAAGAGGCCCATCTATGAGCCACTTCACCAACTTGTTCAAGGTACATGGTAAGGATTGTGTTTATGTGCATCATGATTCACTTACTATGTGTTCTTATTTCCTTTCCATCCATGTACGGGTCATTGCTCCAAGAGGGGGCATTCTTTCTTATAGAAATCATGATCCATTTGGGGCCATGGAAATTGATGGTGATGGCCACTCCCTAGGATATTTTGGGGAGATGATATCTTATTCAGGGTGTTCTCAATTTTCGCCTCACATCATACACCTTCTCCAGTCATGTGAGAATATTGGGGCAGCAAGCAAGTGGTTGGGAAACCACTCAACATGCCATATTCTGATGCAGTTAGGAGTCAAACTGCACTGGTTGCACTTGAGGGACCATTTTCCTCCTCCGGTATTACACATGGCAGCTAGTATGACTTTGATTGTGATCCCATATGTTTATGATGTTCTTATCATTGTTGTGGGCATGATTGGAGAGATGACACATAGGCCAGATGTGCCCATTGGGAATGAGACTCTCCACATTTCTTATGCTTTATACTTCAGGGAGAACATTGGGAAATGCATTATTGATACATTAGACCTCTTCTTTCCTTATGGGATGAGCCATTTGGGTAACTTGAGCACTTGGGAGGTGCCTCTCATGAGCATTTGGGAGAAGTTTTTATATGAATTACCATTCTAGAGGGTGATTATTTTTGTGTGGATGACAGCTTGGGGATGGGAACTTCACATGGGAATGAAGGCTCCCCATATTTTTCTGATTCCATGCCTCAAGAAGGCCTCTAGAATACATATAGTTGCCTCCATGGATATCCCAATTTTTCATGATGAGAGCCATTTGGATTTATCATGAAAGGGCTACTTATACACTTGGGAGGAGCAACTTGGGGTCACATTGATGAGGGAGCATCTTGCTCATTGGAGGAACTTATCATACGAGGATGCTACAGGAAGAGGAGAGTAGGCTCTTGAATTATATCCTTACAGTTGCTTGAGGACAAGAAAAATTTGGGAGGGGAGGATTGTAATATTCCAAAATTAGCATCCAGCTAATGGAATATTAATTTTTGTTTTTGTTTCTTAGTTAGAAGAATAAGAGGGTAGGGAGACCCATAAATCTCCTTAGTAGTAATAAAATTTCTCCCAATGTGAATGGAGGACATAAAAATAGATGGATAAAGCACTGTTATGTGTGAATATGGGATGAAGCCCGTAGACTGGATCAACCTTTACCAAATCAACAACGTTGGTATGGAGGGAGTGGACATTAATTGAGGGACAACGCAGTTTTGGAGGGAGATTCCATGAATGGAAGTAGTGGCTTTTATGAGTGGGGCCCAAGGTGAGAAGGCTCACAAAGAATATAAGGAAGGGGATGGCAGCCATAGAAGGCATGATTGATTATTATTTTGTTTATGGTCTATTATGACTTGTTTCTCTCTTCAGTTGTTTAGCAGAGACTGAAGTGCTATTTAGCACAAGGGTGTTCCCGAGCGGGAATCCCACCTTCATCCTCGGGGGACTTCGAGTGCCGACTCAGGAGAAGTTATTGGGCTACATTTCCACATTCTTTCATCAAGCCAAACTACAAATTTATTCTAAAGCGTAGTTTCTGCTTAGGTTTGTGCTGTGTTGCAGGGTGCGGTAGTGGAGGATTGGATTGGGCCATTTCTGAGCTAGGTTTTCAGTGGAGGAGGCATTCCTTCCATTGGGAGGTCAGTAAGGAGGGTCCTTGGGAATTTTTGCATCATTTAGCACCAATACAAGTTATTATTATCCCCTACAACGTAGTTTCAGTCTTGGACTGCGTTATTTTAAGGAGGAGTTGCACGGGTGGTTTCAGTGCACCATTTGGGGAGATAGATTTCCAGTGAAGGGATCAAAATTTCACTTGGAGAGTCTATTGGGAGAAGGCTTAATTCTATTCTACATCATATCAGCCATATCTTCACAACTATTCAGTTGTAGTGAATCTTCAGCCCTAGGGCTGCAGTTCACATTTGTATTTTTGTGTATTTTCTGGAAACCCTCTTGGGTTGTCATGGAAAAGTGATATAAAGCCTAGATCTTCATGTATAGCATATGTTGAGGCATATATCAGTTATTTAATATCTCTGTATGTTCTCATGTTGTGGCTATGTTCATTATGAATACGCTATAGCAGCTCTCCGACATTTTGTATAGCAGCAACACCTTACTTTTGAGAGTGTTTGTTTATTGGAGACTTGTTTGTCTATATCATATGATTTGTGCCTCAATATTTTGCACTTATTTGCTGCTGATATGATTAATATAATGGCTCCATATTGGTATCCTATGTTTATGCATTGATCTTCACTACTACTTTCCATTATTGGGTTCAATATTACTGCTCTTCCTATTTTGGAATATTACAGATAGAGTTACTGCATCTGCGATTCACTCATGACAGGAGGACATTAGTATGATAATCCCATAGTCTAAGATGTTTCATGATGATCAACTGACTTGGCCAGAACCAAGTGGAAGGTTGAGGGAGAGGATTAGTCACTGTGCAATTTCATAACTCAGGTAGTCAGGGGTCAGGATTGAGTCTTGAGACTGTGAAATGTGTAATTCAGGATGGACTGGGCATGATGTTGCGCATGTGGGGAGTTCAAGGAGCCAAGCGAAGCACTTGATGAATGAAGTTTCCCACTTCGCAGTGCTAGCATAACAAGGAGGCCAGGTGAATGTGCCTTTTAGTAGTTTAGGATATCAAGGGTTGGGCTTGAGGACTGATACTTCACAATGTGCAGTTTAGTCCTGCATGGAGGGTAGGATTGTGCATTTTTGGAGCTTAGGGGTCAGGCTTGATCACTGCGACTATGAAATGCATAGTCCTGGGAGGAAATAAATTTGCATTTAACAATGCCAAGAGACAGGGTTATTACTTGAGGAATGATTCTACGCAATGTATATTTTAGGAGGGTTGGATGAGGCTAAGTTGCTTGGTTAAGAAGTTTTATGAATTTGACTAAGTGTGGGATCCATGGATCTAATGTGAACAATGATAAGACTTGATTGTGATCACACACTTATAACACTTGAAAACACAACATATATCATCCAGAACACTTGAACAACAAACATCCCTTAGTGCAACAACTTTCCATTAACAACTACAACACCAAATATACATTTTGTGATGATCGTGGTGACACTTGCGAGGAAATTATTAAAAAATTGTAAATGAGTGTGATAAATGTTTACCCGGTAATACCAACTCATTTACACAAAGAGTACCCCTTGAAACCACCAAAACTAGCTTTCATGTGATGTGCAACACTTGACATGCAAAAATATGACACTTTTATTTTCTTGCAAATGGGACAAAAACACTTAGAGAAAACACATGTGACAAGTCCTAGTGTTTGCACTAATAATATTCAATATCAAGGTAGGCTCCAAAATTTGAGTATAGGCCAAAATTTTTGGAGGGTGTTGTAGCAGTGACAACAAAAAAAATACTCTGATATCGAAAACCCTTAAATTTGACTATTGTATTCCTATTTTCAAAAAATATGTGCCTAGTTTTGTAAAATTCATGTTGAAATTCCTACTATTTTTTGGCCAAAATTGTGGCGCATTATATTATGTGAATTATTTATACTATTTTTCGTAAATGCATATTTTTCTATACTGAATTTCTATGTGTTGAAAGTGTCCTGTAGAAGGAATTACATAGGAAAAAAATTAACAAGTGTTGGTTTTCTAGCATATAATCAATATATACCTCTAGTGCATTGAAATAATTTCTCGTTGGCAAAATATTTTGAAAGTTCAATAAAAAAATGCTATCGAGAGGAAGGAAGGAAACTATTTGCATTGATACTATTAACTCACTTACACTTATAGATCATATATTTCAGTGTTCGACTACATATCAATGATATATGAATCTATTTTTGCAAGAGAAGAACAAAGATAATATTTGGTCTATGAGATTAGCGAATGTTGCATGTGTTCCATAGGTATTTTATTTTATATAAATTATTTATTTATGCATATATAAGATTTATTTGACAATAAAAACAATTAGGATATCAACCAACGTTACTGGTATTTCATTGAGCTCAGAGACATTTAGGAAGATATTGAAGTTATCGATTCTAAATATGCGATTAGATTTTTCAAACTCAAATAGTTTTTTAGAATCGTGGGAAGGTGACTTGAAACTATTGCAGTAGTTTGCTTCACTGGTTTCTGAGGTTCCTTCTGTTCTATCCTCTTTAGATATCACTTTGTTTAGAGAGTTGTTCAAAGAGTTTTGTTGGTTGTATGTGCATTTAATGGGCCAAGAAACTATGGCCATTATTCCAAGTTCCATTCTCTATGTGCTTCATTACTCATATAAAAAACAATTGTATTCAAGTGAGCTGATCTTATTTCAAATGAGATATTTTTCAATTAGTACATTTGTACAAGAGAAGTAGGTTCTTCATGATGTTGTATTTGATAATAGCTCTTGTTTTGAGTCATAATTTTGATTATTTGACACATAACCCTAATTTCAATCTTGACAAAGGATTGGTGTGGTTCCACTATCCCATATTGTGGAACCAAGAATCTAGTTCAAATTTTTGTCTAATTCAAGATATTTTTGTAAAGAAATTTATTTTCATGATAATTGGATGAGAGCCCCATCAAGTATCTAGTAAATTACAATTTTTCCTATGGGGGGGAAGGGACACATTAAGAAAGAGGAAATAATATGGTTATTCGAGTTTATGGGTTTCAAGGTAAACCACTATTAGTTCCAACAAATTTTATAGACATGTATTTTGTTGTTGATGTTTGCAGACAATACTCTGATTGGCAGGTTAAATTTGAACAAAAAAAAGAAACAATTTATTTATTTTCCATTTATCGTTGGGTGAATAACCATGAATAACGAAAGCCAACTTGCAGATTTTTCCAAGTCTTTGCATTGTTTGAATTTTAAATAAGTTGAGGTCTTATGAGACACTGATCAAAAAGGTTTATTTTTTTGACAGCTAGGTGCCATTAAATGTGAGAGCTTGTTGACAGAAGATTCAAATGAATCTGAAAAGAGTCATAGTGATGCAAGAAACAATGAAGAATGAGCAATGACTATTAGATAAATTTTTGAAGAAGCGAGTTTTAGCAATGAAACAAGGAGTAAACAAATAAGAGGAAAAACTACACAATCTTTGTTTACATATTCAAAATTTCTTTGGCTTCATATTCAAGTGAAAAAAGTGAAAAGATGTCGAATTTGTAGAATCGATTCATGGTCGGTTATCAGCTTTCAGATATGACAAGGGGCCTCCATTGTAAAAATGCAAAGGTCCCCTGCAAACAACAAGAATTCAAGAATTTTTCAATGAGGAGATTGAAACTTCTTTACCTTATTGGGTCAATAGTGCTTTGAATGAAAAATATAAAATAACGGAGAAAATTCCGAAATAAATTTCTATTTTTGATGATCAATTTATCACTTTTCAAGATAGAAACTATAGAAAGTGGAGTAAAATATTGAAAATTTAAAAGGTAAGGATGCATGGTAAAAAAATGATTGAAACAACAAAAATAAATATTTATACGTCTGGAATTTTAACAATGAATTTTTTCAAATTGCATGAAGCTACCAGGAATGCGCTTGCAGTGTCTATTGAGAAATGAAACACAGATATATTGGTACAAAAAAAAATAGATATGCTAGAAAATTATTTAAATCTGGGAACTTTGTTAATAACTCCAATGCAATACAGACTCAACAATCTGCAATTCCCACTACTAGCACATCTCATGGATCTATTGGAGCTTTGAAACTAGTTAATGCAGTCAAATATCATATAGTCAGTATTATATGCTAGAGATTAGAAATCATTGAACGTGCATGGAAGGCAGTTTATGTTCTATTATGGTTAGCATGGAAAATAAAATCATTTTTTGATTTGCTTATAACTAATGTTACCAAAGATAAGTATTTTGTCAACAATAAATTATTTTCTTTTAGTCAAAGGATTGAATTGTTGTCTGATATGGACAAGAAAAATAGGGCACTTCCAAATGCTAATCGAATAAGGAAAACAAAAGCTAGATGGTCTAGAAGAATCAGTATACAAGAAAACAGAAAACATTATTTTTGAACGTAAAAGCATAGAGGATAACAAAAGTGATTCATTTCTAAATTTCATGAAAAGTCTTTGATATCTAGGTGACCTGTGCATTATACAAAATTATGAATTGATTACAAAAGATACGTTAACATTTAAATTGGACAAGAGAAAAAAATTAATGGTAGAATAAGTTGATATTATAATTGATTTTACTGTAGAAGAAATTGGAAAATGGCTAGTTGTATTTGTCAGTATTAATGATAGGAAATTTGTGTGAATTGTGCAATTATAAAAGGACGTGATGGAGAATGAAAAGAAATTATTCAATCAACATGTGAGGGTAGTGTTATGGGAAAATTTCACCAGAGAAAGTTGATTACTTTCAACCCAATATATCATAGAATTATCTTACCCATATTTTTGGGTGATCCTGAAAATTATCAAAGAATAAAACCCTAATGCTTTGTTATACAAACAAATACATTCAGTGACTGTCACATGATAAGATGGAGATCATAAGCTAAAAATTGGTATCCTCGCAGATTGGTGAAGTCTCTTGGTTCTAATGCAGAGGAAGCCTGCTTACACTTGAAGATCTCATTCCACTTGCAATAAAACAAGACCCTACACACAACACCTCCAAACAAGAAATGGCCTTTCCATAGAGGTACTATTAGCTTAAAACTAATATATGAAAGCATAAAGCATATTCAAAACATGGATATATAAAAGAAACATGTATTTATTAATAAAAAATGAAAGTACAACAAATGTATACCTTCTAGGAAAGGATATCATCTCTTCAATATTGTAGCATGGTCTACTCCTCCCAATACAGTAGAGATTTCACATTATAGTGTGGATACTAGCTCTAACACCCTTTTCTCTTGGTGAGATTATATGAGATCGTTCTATCCTATAGGATAATGCATATAAACACCTATGGGCTTAAGAAGTTAGGAAAATTCTAAAATAATGGACCCGTAGTCAACTCGTATACAAGTGGTTCAAGATGATCTCCTTGGGAATGACAAAATCTAGAAAATGTTTTCAAAATTATGAGATTTTTCTCAATTATCTCAATTATGAAATAATTATTATCTCATAATTATAATATTTTGGAAAAATAATTATGATAAATTTCTCAATTATGTAATTTCACCATTTTAACATGGGATAAATATCACATAAGTAAAATAAAAGATGAAAGGGGATGCATTCTATCCAACAAATAAGGTAAGTTGAACTTGGGTTTCTCGCATTATAATGGAGTGGCGAATAGGGTTATAAAAAATTCCCCCTAATGCATGAGGTCAAAAGATAAACTAATGGCTAAAATGCATTACAACAATGCTCAAATATCAAAATGGGAGGAAGGAGCCAAGACTGCAAATCCCAAAAAGAAGAACTCAAGTGTTAAAGTCTCAACTTTTTTGATAACATCCCTGAGCTAGGCATGCCCATGTTCAGTCATAAATAAGTATTGAACATGGGTGCCAAAACATACCCTATGGATCCATGACATGAAGTTCTAAAAAATGGCTAGGAAGAATACATAGTGGATCCATGTGACTCATCAAATAGTTCATAACCACCAACAAATACAATGTCGATCTATGTCACAATATACATTAGTAGGACTATGGACACATAAAAAACAGGGAGGTGTCCCAGAATAACCCTCAAAGTACATAAATGATACATAACTTCAACACAATATAGGAAGAGTGTGATATAAGAATGAAATGTGCCTAACCTAGGGTATTTGACTTAACCCCAATGTTACAAATCTATGGCATCCAAATAGATGAGTTGATGTCGAGCATGATAGAAATTTCTTGATTACCAGTCAACGAGGTCTAACATTAACAAATGTGAGGGAATCCATTAATAAGGAAAATGGACCCCAATGTACCCAGTACAATCCACTAAGTGTGAATAAATGAGGTGATGTCAAATGATAGTGAGCTCGATTGATCAGGAGCCAATCATGTAAGCTCACTGTCAATCGCAAGGAATCCTTCCATTCAGGTCTGCAAGCTCTAGTGTACTATTGGTTCCTATACCAAGCTCCTCGATAATGAGCTGAAGTCGATAGGAGAAGAGCTGTCGAAGGAGGGCCTTGACGTATCCCCCATCAATCGACACAAAACATACCAGGATGATGTGATGGATGGATGAAGTCATGATATGATGAAGTACCACTACAAGGAAAAAGGACATTGGTGAGGGTCAGGCCTGTGACAGACCTTTAATGTCTATCACCAATATCACATATGGTGAGGGTCCTTAAAAAATCATTGTTGTTAGTGCATATAGTGATGGTCCTTTAAGGTTTGTCACCAAATCCATTTTTAGTGACACTTTTGATGAGGGTTTTTAAAGGCTCGCCACTAATTCTCTCTTTGTTGACACTTCTAGTGACGATATTTTATTGACCCTCACGAATGCTCTTTTTTCTTACTTTTGGTTACGGTCAAATTTTTTTTGTCATCGTTGATCAGTTCAATGATTTTTTTATAATGCTATGTGCATATTACTATACTTCTTGTCAAAAGATAATAATTTAATACCATTTTTGTGGATTCTTTTTCATTATGTGTCCAAGGCCATATAGTGGTTAGAGCTAGTCATTTTTTTAAGAAGTAATTAGTGTGTTTAATTTCCCTCAAGTAATGAGTATATATTTTTCCTATGAGTCAATCCATGATTCATCTCTATTAGGTTTATTATCTAAAAAATTCCCTTTAGATAAATTTCCACTAGTTTGTGTATAAATTATATTATTTAATAAATAATCACGTTGTTAGGGTCCTATAATTTATAGGATCTCAAGGTGATTGAGTATTTTAACTCAGTAATATTATATTGTAAATGATTTTTAATATGCAAATGATTTCCAAATATATATATATATATATATATATATATATATATATATATATGTATATATATAAGAAAATGAAGAGAGGGTATATCTAAAAAAAAATGAATAAAGAGAAAAGGAAGAAAAACAAAGAGAAATTGAAAAGAATAAATATAAAATCAGAACCCCACAAAATAAAATAACACTAAAAGTGTTGCAAATTCAAATGCCACTACTGATAGATAGTTTTCTCTATGTCAACTGAAATAAGGTTGTGTGCATCTTGTTTAAAATACCACAATTACTAGCTATTTTTTTAACCCATACAGCGTAATCATGGTTAAACAATTTTGAATCTTTGTAAATTAGGCTAGAGAATAAATACTTCCCAAATAGTCTAATCTTGGTAAATCAATAGTTAGGTATAAAATGACACCGTTTCAAATGTTTAATGTGAATCAATAGTATAAATAAGGGATAATATAGAATAGTAGGATAGAATATATTTTTCATTAAAAAAAGGGACATGGGTTTGCTAGTCTAAATGCACCCCCAGAAGAAATAAAAAATTTTATTTTAGAAAAAATAATCTAAATTTGAAAGGGTAGGTAGAAGTCTTTTGGCTTTGAAAAGGGATAAAAAATGTTGTATCCTAAGTTTTGATTTTATTATGCATTTGGCACATAAAGGGGTATATGAAAAAAATTTCTTTATCCTAAGTTTTAAGGTTCATTATGTGACGAGCGCATAAAGTAATATATTTGATTTATTTAGGTTTTATCCTAAGTTTCGACCCAAAGTAAAAAATTCACTACCCAACAAAATATCTTGTCCTACCTGGTTAAATACTCTGCAGTTCTCCACCATTCAATCCCCCTACTCCACCGATCAATGGCCCGCATTGACTTTCACCCCTCCTCTCCATCCTAGCTTTACTGTCGGGGGGGTGGGGTAGGGGGGTTCAAAATAAGTTTTTTCTCCGCTCAGACCCACTACCATGTGGCTTCCCCTCCACTCTTCACACCCCTCTAGCCTAAACCACTAGCCTCCTACAAACCCCCTCTCCCGCCCCCCCCGAAAACAACCTTTCCCTCGTTCTAGTTACCGTTGTCTCTACCTGTCACCTCCCCCATTTCCATCATGCCACAATGCTTATCCATTTCCAATCAAATCTCTTCTCGGGGTGTTTTACCTATTGAAAATTTAATTAAAATTAGATCACTGTTAATTCAACGGACCTGTGCCATTTACAACGGAAATAAGATTTTTCTATATAAAACCTACAAATTCATCCTTTTTAACCTTTACTCTTCTATTCTCTCTGAAAATCCAATTTTTTATAGGTTTTACAGTGAGCAAGTCTTAATCATCTGATCTGTCCGCAACCAAGTGACAACACTTACCTTTTCTTCTTCAACCAATCACAGAGTTGCTACGCGTTCCTGGTAACCCTGTTCATCCCAATTCAAGCCTAATTCTCCAAAATTAATTAATTATGCCTCCTAAAAAGAAAAACCAAGAGGATCCTTTCAATCCATTGGTCAACCCTCCCATAGAATTAGAAAACATTCCTCTTGTAGATAGGGATTACAAAATAAATGAAACACAGTGTGAATTTCAGTTATTTGAAATGAATTTCTAGTTGGAAGACACATTCATTGATAAATCAGATGAGATTGGACTATGGGAGTCCAATATTCCACACTATATCTTTCCTCACACCTTCCATGCCCCTGAATTCATCAGAAAGTCCCAAGCTTGTTACATTCCTAATCAAAGAGCCGTCATTTTCCCTACTGGTGAAATTATTTTCACCATCACTACCCAGTCAATTGACCAAATGATGCAAGCTCCCTCTATGGAAAATAACACTCCTTTCTCCTTATAAGCCTTAATGAACTTTACCAAAAGCTCGATTTTGTTAAAAGAGCTAAAATATTTGACATATTTCTACCTGAAAACACTTAATTTCCAAAGAAAAACCCTCCATATCCTTCCTCCATCTTCCATGATCAATATAAACATATAATAATAGTCATTTAATACCTCCTTTTCTATTCTAATTAGTGGGTAGATGAACCCATTTTAGGCTTCCTTTCTATATTTTCCATAGACAACAAAGCATCAATCATTTTCAATTTCAGCCAATTCTTGGCAGACAACATCCATGAGAAATTTCTTCAGTTTCAGACTGAAGAAGTGTTTAAATACTCTTCTACTTTGGTATATATGTTTATGTATTATTAGGAAAATATATTCAAATTTTCCATGCAGAAGCTCAATGAAGAAGGCAACAAAAAATGAGTAATCTTATAAACATCTTTAGTGATTAAAGAACAGAAGGAATTCTTTTACAAAGAGTCCATTGAACAATTTGTTAATCTAGTTATGAGTGTCCAAAGTAGTACAACAGAACCTAGGATAAGTGAGGACAGTAAGACGATACTTCATTTAATAGATCAGGCCAAGACAGGAGACTGGTACTTGTACCTGAATTACACTGAGATCAGAGTCTATGGATGTGAGGTTGCACTCTATAAGCTCCCAAAATTCAACCCAATGAGGATTTTTTCTCTTGAGTATATCAGACAGGTGCTAAATGCAGATGATATTCACTTTGTATCAGCCAAGAAGAAGTCCCAATTCAGGATCAAGACACAGATTAGGTATTTTATTTGCAATAGTAGGCCAGGAGGGGAGGAGGCAGATAATATTTTGAAAGAGATGGATTTCAACTTCAGTTTCACTTGGTCCTATGACCCTCTGGGAATCATTTAAAAGCATAGAGTAGAAAACAAAACTAATCCCTATATTCATACCTAGAGGCCTGAGATAGAAATATACATGGACTAGTCAGTATGGGCTGAAAACACATTACAGGAAGCTGAGGAGAAGCTAGTATCAACATAAACATCACAGAATCCTATCCCATTGGAGAAAGCAGTGAAGAGGAAAAGAGAATAAGAGTCACCTTCAGAGAAAGAATAGAACAAAGCTAAATACCAAATTTGACAAAGATAAGAATTCAGAGAAATAAGTTACTACGGTCATTAAAGAAACAAATTCCTCCTCTCAAGTAGGTGGCCAGTCCTCTGCTTCTCCCACAACTTCTTCAATATCTCATGACCAACAGAAGCTATTCAAACAACTAAGGCTGTCCAAGGTGAGAAGGAAAAGACATTATTTGAGAGGTTCAGGGAGATAAAGCTAAAGAATGTAATGCTTAATAACAACAAATATGTCCAATTCTAGAAGCATACTTCCAGCTCTCAAAAAAGGTTTGTTGTCAGTATTTCATTCTGAGAAGGGTAGGATGCAGATGGCATTCCTTGAGGCCCAAATTCCACAACAAAAGTCAGCATCTAACTAAAAGATGATAACATTTTAATTTGACATAAAGGATATCCATACCATTGTTCAAATGGGGATGCATAAGCAGACATGTGAAATGATTTCTTCAACTTTGACTAATACTACCATGAATCTTTCCAAATTGTAGGTTTCCTTGTCAAATATCCAATCAAATTTGAAAATGGAGAAGATTTCTTCTATTGCCAAGGATACAAGGATTAAATCCTTGGAATATTTAATGGTCAATACGGGATTTGACCCTTCAAACATGAAGGATACAGAATAGACAATCAATAAGAAGAATGATGGCATAGCAGCATTGAGAAAGCAGTTGAAACTGTCAACCACTAAAGATCCTCTTACCAAGGATATTGAGGAGATAGAAACCTAGAAGACTGACATGTTGAAGCTCATTATGGATCAAAATCCAAAAAATAGGCAGATGGAGACTGAGATGGAGAATATTATCAAAGAAAAGCTGTAAAATTAAAAATTGTTTATGACTCAATTATATTTTGTACTTCTTATCACCATTCTTAGCGCTACAACTTCTACTACACATACTACATGGACAACAAATGGTATTGAATAGTTGGCTAAGGTGGTAGAATATCTGTCCATTCAGACAGAAGAAATTAAGAAATTGCAAGACCAGGTTAAAATTTTACAGGACCAGAAGACCAAGAGTGCAGCCTCTCACTTAGCAGAATCATAGAGAGCTCATAAATTTATTGAATGATTGAAAAATTATAAAAGAGAATCAGCAGTAGGACAGACCTTGGCCCAAGCCAAGGAAATCATTTGGATGGACATCATGAACTCCATTGCTAAAATTTGGCCTTGCACCCAGATTATCTTTGAGTAGAAAGAGTTAATGAAAAGAGCAATAGATGCTATAACAGAGATCAAACAAGAGTTGGGAGAAATGCCTAAAACACCAAAAAACATCATCAAATTCCTAAACTCTAAAAAAATATACGAATTAGACGATTTCGGAGTAGATGACAGGACATAAACTATTCTAGAGGTGAAGAGGATTCTTACCAAGAAGAATATAGTTGTTCAATTAGAAGATAAATGTCACAGTCTGGAGATAGCAGTCAATATATTTTTTACTAGAATTGATCCTTTAAGAAAGAAGTGTTTTCCTTCTTTATTTGTAGTTAATGATAATTTAATTGATTATGAATATTATGTCAGAAAACTGAAAGAGATAGCCAGGGACAACTCCAAATTTGTAAACCTCAAAGGCAGCATGACAGGCAGAGCATTTATTGAAGCTATGGGTAATGATTTCTTCATCCAGCATGAAAATCATATTTTTTTTGTAAAACCCACTTTTGACAGATATACAGAAGTTGATGAGATTTACCACAAGGTAATTAAGTTGATCACCCCAGATGAAGACCGGTGGGATAAAATCTACGAGTTATATGATTGAAGCAGTAATTCAAAGGAATTCAGCACATGCCAGCACATCAGCCAATGCAACACGGGAATAGGCCTATTCAACAACTTTTTCCTCCAAAAAAAAGCCATCTTTCCAGATTTTGTAAAGCTTTCTTGTTATTTTGTAAAATATCGAGTTAATTTTTTGAAATAACACCAATAATACGCTGTCAGTTGAGAAAACGATTTTGTAAATCATTTTCTAAATTAGTATAAATACTTCACAGTTTGAAGTATCAAGGGTTGATTGTTGAGTATAATTTATGCTAATCATTGAAATTTTTTCGTTTACTGGAAGCATTAATAATACAAGGATATTCTTCATAGGATTCATGTGGTGTACCCTTTGGTGATGTTTTTCTTCTGTTAATGTGCTATTCATTGTTTTTCTTTCTCTGTATTTCTGAAAATCTTAATTACATAACATAAATTGTGATGGAAAGGATATGTTATTAAGAGCACCTTATTCTGGTTGTTTTTAATTTACATGTTTCCTGCTAAGGTCAAATTGAGGAATACTTCATTTCTCCTTAATTTCTATTGAATTATATATTTCTTAATTTCTACTGAATTATATATTTCTTCTATTTTCATAATCCATTGAAAATCCTTAAATATCGAGTTAGTGAAACCTAGCTTGCCCTGTGAGACTCCTTCAAAAATTGATGCAGATCCAGTTAATTTTTAGACTCCATAGACCAATGGAATTATAGCGATTTAATAAACTACAACAATCCAATTCAAACAATCAATCAGTACAGTAATAACTAGCCTAAAATTCACATAAAACATAGCTAAAGTTTATAGAGAGATACCTCTCTGAAGCTGGTAGGGCTAGATCCCAGCTTCCAAAGTGGTTTTGATGTTGTCCTCTATGTTTATTCTCACAATTTTATAAATTATAGAACAATAACATAGTGGAAACCATACTCGGGAATAATTGAAAATATTGTGTTTTTCTTCAAATTCATAACCCTGGTGAAAAAAGTGTATGATAGGAATATTTCGAGAGATTTCTTCCTTTTCATTTAGGTAAATAATAAGTGTGTGTGTGCCTTAGATTTTATCTTTTGCTCCCAAAATATCTTACACTAGATCCCATCCTGATCCTTGAAGCCTGTAGTTATTGTTGATGATCCTGAAAAAATGTTGAGAAGAAAAATTATATCAGAGAGCTAAGGAAGTAGCAGTCCTCCCCATAGGGAAAATTCTCTCCCAAAATATTTTGTCACCCTACAAGACATTGAATTTGACTTACCTTTTGAACATAGTTTGTTTAGAAATAAATAAGCCAAATGGGTATATCAAATAGTGGTAGATCAAGCCACATTAAGAAGTCATTATTTTGAACTAAAGTATGCCCAACCTAATATTTACCTTAAAATTATTCAAGGTTTTGATAAATTTCAAGGTTTAGTTTCAGGTCTTGACCTATATTTTCGTGAGGCATATGTCCAATAGTATTTTGAACTCTCTTCCCTGACTTCTTTTGCAGATTCATCTACCTCATCACAATTTGTTCATCTCAGATCATCTAGTCCTACCCCTTCTGTAGTTTCCACTACTACTCTTGTAATATCTTATCAAGCAACTCAAACCCCATCTACACCCCAATCTTCACCCAACATCCAACCTTCACCTTCACCAAAACCCCAAGCTTCAGTTCAGCCTCCACCTCTGATTCAGCCTCCACCTTTCATTCAACAATCACCTTTGATAAATCCACATATTTTTCATCCTAAGATACCTATAATGGCAGCCATATATGATCCGCTTGTTCTTCAAGGTCCTTTGGAAAACATGTCATAGGAATATCAAATTAGGATTCCACAATTTGATGGCACTAGACCTATCACTACCCAACAACATGTAGATAGGATGAATGGTATTTTTGACCTTCAGGAAGTAGATGAGGAAAATTTCAAAATGAGGTTGTTTGCACAAAGTCTCACTCGAGAAGTTAGGAAATGGTTTAAAGCCTTGCCTCCTACTAGAATCAACGATCTCACTGCATTCCATCATACATTCCTTAATAGATGGTAAATTAAAAAGAACCCTCTTCAGATTCTATCATAATATGAAAGCATTACGAGGGCGCCTAGGGAAAGTGTACAATATTATTGCACTAGATTTAGTACTGTATACAATGCAATTCCTTCCAACATTAAACCACCACAAGGTCTAGCCTTAATCAAATTGGTAGATGGCTTTGAGGCAGACATGTCTTATCAGATGAGAGAGAAATTCCTGAACATTAGAAGAAATGCAAAGGGATGGAGTGAGTGTAGAAGCCAATTCATTAGAAAAGAGGGCTAGGATAAGAACTGAAAGAAGAGTTACCATGAAAGAAGAACCCTCAACTTCTTCTATTGATGCCAAAATAGATTCATTAGTCAGAGCAACATAAAAGAATGATGGAGAGGATTAATCTAACTGAAAGGGTTTCTTGTAGACAAAATAAGTGTGCACCTCAAAATCGGAATCAAAATGTTAGAAAAAATCCTCCCCAAATCAAACAGAGGGAACAAAGGGGCCTAGATCAACAAATTAGACCTCCATTTCAAGAGAATTATGTTGCTGATGATGGGGAAATTGTAGAAGAGGTAGAAGATAACCAAATAAATTTGAAGGGTCTTAATGATGATGAAATAGTTTTTATCACTCAAGAAGAACAAGAGATTTTTTAACTTTCCAAAACTGAGCCTGATTTAGAAGAATTAGATGATTACAAATAGGGATTTGAAAATTCTATTATGGAAGTCCATAGGCAATATAACCTTAGGAGTGAGAAAATTTCAAATACCCCCAACAAAAATAATTATGAGAATCCTGCTAAGAAAACCTATGATACTGTTGTTAAGAAAATCACAGACAATTATACCAAGAAAATTGCTGATATTTCTAGAAAAAAGACAGTAGAAACTCCTACCAAAATGATAGTTGATAATACTTCCAAAACTACTCAAACTGATATCCCAACCATCAGTCAGCAAAAAGAACCTGTATCAAAATAAATTGTTGATAAATTTGATTTTCTGAACTTGAGTAAGATTCAATCATTTAACATTGAGAATGAATTAGAAAAGCTAAGAATTCCCACTCCTCTAACAAATTTAATGAAGAAAAATATATACAGATCTCAAGTGATCAAGGCTCTAAACATAGGGGAAAAAATTGACAATGTTAATTTGAATGATGATCAGCCTGAACTCTTATTTGGGCTAGAATTTGATGGCAAACCACAAGAAGGAGGTGTTCCTCTGTTCCATGTTAGCCTTAATGTTCATGATAAGATTCTCCATAATGCTATGTTATATTGAAGTGCTTCACACAATTTAATGCCCAAAGATGTTACGAAAAAACTTGGTCTGGACATTACTAGACCCTATAAATATTTATATTCATTTGATTCCATCAAATTAAGATGCCTAGGTCTCATCAAAGATCTGTGTGTTACTTTATCTCAAATCCCAACTAAAATTCTAGTAATGGATATAGTGGTTGTAGATATACCCCCTAAGTATGGCATGTTGTTGTCATGCTCATGGGGAGAAAAACTACAGGGGACCCTACAAATGGACATGACCTTTTCTACCATACCAGTGTTTGGTCAACAAAGGAGATTATATAGGGAAAATTTGATGAAATTCATGGTGAGTAGTCAGGATAAACCACATAACTATCCTCTTTAATCTTTCCACTTAGATTTAGACTCTTTCATTCTTTATAATGATGGAGATATCAATACCTAGGTTACCAATTAATAAAATTACATTTGTGAAATAGATGAAAGCCAAACACAAATAGTGGAACAAAACAATGAGCTTGAGCCTCTTTGGAACATGATTTTTTATGGATCTTGTAGCAAGAGTATTCTAGAGAAAGAGTGTGGGTTTCAAACACAACAAACAATCATGCTAAAGGTCATTCATATAAGATCAATTTTCATTGTACCAATAATATAGCTGAATATGAAACACTTCTATTAGGATTGAAATTGTTGAAAAAATTAGGTGCCAAAATAATTTCCATTCATGGGGATTATGAGTTAATCATAAAAAAAATTAAAGGATAATACTATTCAAAAACATGCTAGATTGAGAGCATACAGAAATTTTGTGCTTGATATTCTAGAAAGTTTTGTGGAATATGATCTTGCTGCAATTCATAGAAATCAGAATATCCTTGCAAATGGTCTGGATTTTTCATCCAACACGTGTAAAATGCCTCGCCCTAATAGACAATATATAATGGAAGTAAAACCTTGACCAGTTGTACCATAAATATGAGGTATTGGAAAGTGTTTGGAAATGACAAACAAATTGAAAACTTTCTGCAGTCTAAGGATGAATATGTAGAAAATAGTATAGATTTACAATGTAAATTTGAAGATCAAATAGTTGTACATTCTAATGTAGAAAATCAGTTAGATAAATCAGATGTAAATATTCATGTAGATATAGTTGTAAATAAATTAGAATTGCTTGAAATAGATCCAGAGAAAGAAGAGTTTGAAATACTGCAGTTAAAGGATAATGTTTTACCTAGAGGTTTAGTTCCATTAGAAGAATTGTTTGATTTCAATGATGTAGCTACGAATCCTATGATTTAGCCGACAGGGGCAGTTGTAGAAGATTGTAATATCGACAGTGAAAAAAATCCTAAAACGATAAAATTGTCCAAATCACTGCCAACTAATGAAAAACAAAAATAAATTGCTTTATTCAAAGAATTCATTGATGTCTTTGCCCTGAGTTATGAATATCTCAAATCTTATGATACTAGTATTATACAACATAAAATCCCAATTAAAGAGGATCAGAAACCATTTAAGAAAAAACTTCAAAGAATAAATCTAGTTCGGATGCCTGTAATTGAGAAAGAAATTAAAAATATGTATGGTGCTAAAATCATAGTTCCTCTTAGGTACTCTAAATGGGTATATAACATAGTGCCAACTATGAAGAAAACAGGAGAAATCAAATTATGCATAGATTTTAGAAATCTTAATAAGGTCTCCCTTAAAGACAACTACCGTTTGCCAAAAATGGATCACATATTATAGAAGGTAGTTGGATCTAGTAGGATTTCTTTATTAGATGGTTTCTTAGGCTACAACCAAGTCTTACTTCATCCTGATGATCAGGATAAAACAACTTTCACTACTCCATGGGGTACCTTCATGTATGTGAATATGCCCTTTGGATTAATGAATGTTGGAGCCACATTTCAAAGAGCAATGGATATTTCCTTTGATGACGAAATTGGTACGTTTATTATGATCTATCTAGATGACATTGTTGTCTATTAAAAATTCGATGAGGAACATTTGTTACATTTGAGAATCTGAGTGTTTGAAAAATGTAGAAGATTTGGAATTTCATTAAATCCTAATAAAACACTTTCTGGCCTTGAAGAACGAAAATTTCCGAGTCATATAATTTCTAAAGATGGTATTAGGATTGATCCCAGTAGAATTGAAGCCATATTTCAAATCATTCATCCTAGAAACATTAAGGAGCTTCAATCATTTATTGGCAAGATAAATTTCCTAAGAATATTCATTCCAAACCTTGTAGAACTTCTCAGAAATATAACAGATATGCAGAAAAGATATTCAGAAATAAGATGGAACATTGAAGCTAGATAGTCATTTGACTAAGTTAAAAAAAAATTGACAAAAGCACCAGTCTTGATCAGTCAAGATTTCACTAAAGATTTTATAATCTTTTCTTTTGAATCTGAACATATTGTTGCAGTTGTTTTATTACAAAAAAACAATGAAGGATTTGAACAACCCATTGCATTCTTTAGTAAGGCTTTAAGGGGTGCAGTATTTAAATATAAAATAATGGAAAAACAAGCCTTTGCATTGATAAAAGTAATCAAATATTTCAGAGTGTATATCCTACATTCCCATATAATTAATTATGTACCAAATTCAATGGTCAAAGATATTTTAACTCAGAATAAACCAGATGATAAAAGAGGTAAATGGATTTCTATCATTCTTGATTATGACTTAGAAATCAAACCCACTAAGCTTATCAAAGGAAAAGGAATAACAAAATTGATGGCTGAGCCTAACGTTCGTGCCCTGGATATAAACTTAGTTGTTGCATTAGATGATCAAGAATAGTAGAAGACTCCACAAATTAATGAGGCTTTTCTGACATCACCCTAGTATGAAGACCTAATATTTGTTTTATTCAATTTAAATGCTCCTCCTAGTTTAACAAAGACAAAGGCTAGATTTCTAAAGTTAAAAGCAATCAAGTTTTTCATCATAGATAATATTTTATATTGGAAAGATGCTGGTGGTATTTTACTAAAGTGTCTATTGAAGGATGATGCAGAAAGAACCATGTAGGAATTCTATTAATATTATTGCGGTGGACATCTATAATGGAAAACCACTACTAACAAGGTACTTAGAGCTGGTTTTTACTGCCCTACCCTTTTCCTTGATGTCCATAAGAAAGTAAAATCCTGCCACAAATGCCAAATATATGAGGGAAAAAGAAAATTATTGCCTCTGCCTTTAAAACCCATTTATGTTGAAATTCCTTTCCAACAATGGGGATTGGATTTAATTAGTGAAATCCATCCACCATCCTTTGCCCAATGTAAGTGAATTCTCACAGCAACTTATTAATTTACTAAATGGATTGAAGCCATACCTTCCAGATCAGATACTGATGTTGTTATCATTAAATTTATGGAAACCAATATCCTCTCTAGATTTGGCTTTCCAAACAAGCTCATTACTGATAATGTTGCAGCCTTTAAATCCAAGAAAATGAAAGATTTCTGCAGTAAATACCATATTAATTTGGTACATTCAACTACTTATTACCCTCAGATTAATGGGTTAGATGAATCATCAAATAAGAGTTTGGTCAACATAATAAAAACGTTGTTAGAAGACAACAAAAATTTATGGCACAAGAAGTTAATTAATGCACTTTGGGATGATAGACTTACTACAAAGAATTTAATTGGCATGTCACCATACCAATTGGTTTATGGGATAGATGTTTTTTTTTCCATCCTCTTTGGGAGTTTCAGTTATGAATATAATTCAGTAATTGCAGGTTGAGCCAAATGAAAACTAGAGGAGGATTAGTTAGACTATTCAATTGTATCAATCCAGGGAAGAAGTCTATAATAAAACACAAGTTATCCAAGGAAATGTCAAAAAGTGTTTTGACAGAATAACTAAAGTTGATGATTTCAATTTGGGTGAAATTTTTTTGAAGTGGGATTCCAAAAGAGAAGACAAAGGAAAACATGAGAAATTTGACAATATTTGGAAAGGAATTTACATCATTTACGCTTTCAGAGGACACAATGCATTATTTATTAAAGATCTAGATGGAACAAAAATGTTTGGTGGGCATGTGAATGGTCGAATGCTAAAGCATTACTTCTCTTACTAATAATTGTAAATACAATTGTCTTTATTATTTTGATTGGGTAACCTATTGACAAAAGTTGAAGCTCGCAGAGAAGGTCCTAAGCTTTTGATTTATATGCTACCATAAGTACTCCAACAACAAAATGAAATCAGGTGCAGACATTACTGAAATGGAACACTCAAGGCTAGTGATCAAATGTTCTTGGCACATCACATGGAGAAGTTCCATCCCCAGCTAGAGCCACTGTTAAGATCTTATAATTTATAGGATCTCAAGGTAATTGAGTATTTTATCTCAGTAATCTTATATTGTGAATGATTTTTAATATGTGAATTATTTCAATATATATATATATATATATATATATATATATATATATATATATATATAATAGAATTAAATGAGGGTATATCTAAAAAAAAATGAATAAAGATAAAAAGAATAAAAGGAAACAAAACATTGAAAAGAATAGAAATAAAATCAGAACCCCACAAAAGAAAATAACACTGAAAATGCTACAAATTCAAATGCCACTACTGATAGATAGTATTCTCTATGTCAAATGAAATAAGGTTGTGTGAAGCTTGTTTAAAATGCTACAATGGCTAGCTATTTGTTTAAACCATATTGATTAATCATGGTTAAACAATTTTGAATTTTTGTAAATTAAGTTAGGGAATAAAGATTTTCCAAATAGCCTAATATTTGTAAATCAATAGTTAGGTATAAAATGACATTGATTCAACTGTTTAATATGAATCAATAGGAGAAATAAGGGATAGGATAGAATATATTTTTCATAAAAAAAGGGCATGGGTTTGCTAGTCTAAATGCACCCCTAGAAGAAATAAAAAATGTTAGTTTAGAAAAAAGAATGTGAATTTGAAAGGGTAGGTAGAAGTGTTTTGGCTTTGAAAAAGGATAAAAAATTCTATATCCTAAGTTTTTATTTTATTATGCATTCGGCGCATAAAGGGGTATATGACAAAAATTTCTTTATCCTAAGTTTTAAAGTTCATAATGTGTCGGGCACATAAAGTAATATATTTGATTCATCTAGGTTCTATCCTAAGTTTCGTTCCAAAGTGAAAAATGTCACTACTCAAAAAATTGTCTTGTCTTACTTTTTTAAATACTCTGCAGTTCTCCGCCATATGATCCCCCTACTCCACCGATCAATGGCCCTCATTGATTTTTGGCCCCCCTCTCCATCCTAACTTTACCACGTGGGGGTGGAGGTTTGAAATAAGTTGTTTCTTTACCCGGACCCACTACCACGTGGCTTCCACTCCTCTCTTCATACCCCCTGGCCTTAACCACTAACCGCCTACTACCTCACCCCCCCGAAAACCACTTTCCCCTCGTTCTAGTTACCATCATCCCTACCCGTCACCTCCACCATTTCCATCGTGCCACGTCGCTTATCCATTGCCAATAAAATTGCTTCCTAGGGTGTTTTACCCGTTGAACATTTAATTAAAACTAGATGACCTTTAATTAAACAGACCCACGCCATTTACAACACAAACAAGATTTTGCTATATAAAACCTACAAATTCATCCATTTTAACCGTTTTCATTTATTTCTCTCTACAAATAAAATTGTTTAGAGGTTTTATAGTGTGCCATTATTTATCAACTAATATGTCTGCAACACAGTGAAAACACTTACCTTTTCTTCTTCAACCAATCACAGAGATGTTACGCATTCCCGACAACCCTGTTCATCCCAATTCTAGTCTAATTCCTTAGAATTAATTAATTATGCCTCCTAAAATGAAAAACCACGAGGATCCTTTCAATCCATTGGTCCACCCTCCCATAGACTTAGACCACATTCCTCTAGCAGATAGGGATTCTAAAATAATTGAAACATAGTGTGAATTTGAGTTATTTGAAATGTATTGTTGGTTGGAAGACCAATTCATTGATAAATTAGATGATATGGACTCTGGGAGTCCAATATTCCACTCTATATCTTCCCTCACACCTTCCATGCCCTTCAATTCATCATAAAGTGTCAAGCCTATTACATTCAAAATCAAAGAGCCATCATTGCCCCTATTGGTGAAATTATTTTCACCATCACTTCCCAGTCAATTGACCAAATGATGCAAGATCCCTCTGTGCAAAATAGCACTCCTTTTTCCTTATAAGCCCTCAATTAACTTTACCAAAAACTTGATTTTGCTAAAAGAGTTAAAATTTTTGACATATTTCTACCTGCAAACACTCAATTGGCAAAGAAAAACCATCCATACCCTTCCTCCATCTTTCGTGATCAAGATAAACGAATAATAACAATCATTTCATACCTCCTTGGCTATTTTTCTCATAAGTGGGTATATGAACCCATTTTAGGCTTCCTTTCTATATTTTCCGCAGACAACAAACCATTAATCATTTTCAATTTCAGCCAATTCCTGGCAGAAAGCAGCCATGAGCAATTTTTCAAGTTTTAGACTGAAGAATTTTTTAAATACTCTTCTATTTTGGTATATATGTTTGTGTATTATCAAGAAGATAGATTCAAATTTTCCATGGAGAAGCTCAATGAAGAAGGCAACCAGGAATCAGTAATCTTCTGGACATATTTGGTGATGAAAGAATAGAAGGAATTCTCTTACAAACATTTCATTTAACAATTTTTTCATCCAGCTATGAGTATCCTAAGCAGTACAACATAACCTAGGATAAGTGAGGACATTAAGAGGATACTTCATTTAAAATATTAGGCCAAGATAGGATATTCGTACTTGTACCAAAAATACACTAAGATCAGAGTCTATGGATGTGAGATTTCACTCTATAAGCTCCCAAAATTCCTCCCAATGAGGATTTTTTTCTCTTGAGTATATCAGACAAATGCTAAATGCAGATGAGATTCCCTTTGTATCAGCCAAGAAGAAGTCCCAATTTAGGATCAAGACACAAATTGGGTATTTTATTTTCAATAGTAGGTCAGAAGGGGAGGAGGAAAATAATATTTTGAAAGTAATGAATTTCAGATTGAGTTTCACTTGGTCCTGTGACCCTCTAGGAATAATTTCAAATATGAGCGTAGAAAAAAAAATACTCCGTATATCCATACTGAGAGGCCTGAGATATAAATATACATGAACCAGTCAATATGGGCTGAAAACACATTACAGGAAGCTGAGGAGAAGCAGGTATCAACATCAACATCACAGACTCTTCTCCCACAAGAGAAAGAAGTGAAAAGGAAAAGAGAAAAAGGGTCACCTTCAGTGACTGATAGTATAGTTAAATAATTTAAGATAATGTATAAGAAGAGAACAAAGCTAAATCCCTAAGTTTACATAGATAAGAATTCAAAGGAAGAAGTTTCTATGGTCATTAAAGAAACACCTTCCTCCTCTCAAGTAGGTGGACAATTCATTGCTTCTCCCACAACTTCTTTAGTATCTCATGACCAGCAGGAAGCTATTCAAACAATTAAGGTTGTCCAAGGTGAGAAGGAAAGGTAGTATTTGAGGGGTTTAGGGAGATAAATCTTAATAATGAAATTCTTAAGAAAAACACCCATGCACAATTCTAGAAGCAGACTTCTAGCTCTCAAAGTAGGTTTTTGTCGATATTTGATTCAAAGAAGGTTAGGATGTAGATGTCCTTTTTTGAGGCCCAAATTCCATAGCCAAAGTCAGTATCCAACTACAAGAAGACAAAATTTGAATTTGACATAAAGGATATCCATCCCATTGCTCAAATGGAGATGCATAAGAAGACAGGTGAAATGATTTCTGCAACTCTGACTAATACTACCATGAATATTTCCAAATTGCAGGTTTCCTTGTCAAATATCCAATCATAGTTGAAAATGGAGAAGATTTATTCTCTTGCCAAGGATACAAGGATTAAATACTTGGAATATTTAGTTGTCAATATGGGATATGACCCTTCAAACATGAAGGCTGCAGAAGAGATAATCAAGAAGAATAATTTTGACATAGAAGCATTGAGAAAGCAGTTGAAGCTATCAGCCACTGAAGATCCTCTTACCAAGGATATTGAGCAGACAGAGACCCAAAATACTGACATGATGAAGCTCATTATGGAACAAAATGCACAAATTAGGCAAGTGGAGACTAAGAGGGATAATATGATCAAAGAAAAGGAGAAGAATGCAAAACTGTATATGATTCCATTAGATGTTGTACCTCTTACAACAATTCCTACAACTACAACTTCTACTCCACATAATACACAGACAGCAGATGGTGCTGAAAAGTTGAGCAAGGTAGTAGAAAATCTGTCCATTTAGACAAGAGAAATTAACAAATTGCAGGACCAGATTAAATTTCTACAAGACCAAAAGACAAGGAGCGAGGCCTCTCACTTAGCAGAATCACAGAGAGCTCATAAAATGATTGACAGATTGTAGAAGTCAGAAAGAGAGTCAACAATAAGATAGACCTTGTTCGAAGCCAAGGAAATCATCTGGACAGACAACATGAACTCCATTTTTGAATTTTGGCCATGCATCCAGATTATCTTTGAGTAGAAAGAATTAATCAAAAGAGAAATAGATGCTATAATAGAGATCAAACAAGTGTTGGGAGAAATTCCTAAATCGCAAAAAACATCATCAAATTCCTGAACTCTAAAAACATATATGAATTGGATGATTTAGGAGTAGATGACACAACATAAACTATTCTAGAGGTGAAGAGATTCTTACCAAGAAGAATCTAGTTGTTCAACTAGAAGAGAAATTTCACAGTCTGGAGATAGAGATCAATAGATGTTTTACCAGAATTGAATCTTTAACAGAAAAGGGTTTGCCTTATTTATTTGTAATTAATGATAAGATAATTGCTTATGAAGTTTATGTCAGAAAATTGAAAGAGATAGTCAGGGACAACTCCAAATTTGCAAACATCAAAGGCAACATGACAGGTAGAGCATTTTTAGAAGCTATGGGTAATGATTTCTTCATCTAGCATGAAGTAAATCATATTTTTGTTGTAAACCCCACTCTTTCTAGATATGCAGAAGTTGATGAGATTTACTGCAAGGTAATTAAGTTGACCATCCCAAATGAAGATCGGTGGGATAATCTCTATGAGTTACAGGATTGAAGTAGTAATTCATAGGAAGTCAACACAAGCTAGCACATCAGCCAACGCAGCACAGGAATAGGCATATTCAACAACTATTTCCTTGAAAACAGAGCCAACTTTCCAGATTTTTTACACTTTTCCTATTATTTTTTAAAAGATCAATTTTATTGTTTGAAATAACACTAATAATATAATGTCAGTTGAGAAAATTATTTTGTAAATCATTTTGTAAATTAGTAAAAATACTTCAAATTTTGAAGTATTAAGGGTTTATTGTTGAGTATAATTTATGCTAAGCATTGTAATTTTTTGGTTAATGGAAGCATCAATAATACAAGGAAATTCTTCATGGGATTCATGTGGTGTACCCACTAGTGATGTTTTTCTTCTGTTAATGTTCTATTCATTGTTTTGTTCTCTGTATTTCTGGAAATATTAATTACATAATAGAGACTGTGATGAATATGATATGTTATTAAGAGCACCCTATTCAGGTTGTTTGTAATTTACATGTTTTCTGCTGAGGTCAAATTGAGGAATACTTCATTTCTTATTAATTTCAAATGAATTGTACATTTCTTCTATTTTCATAATCCATTTAAAATCCTTAAAGATCGAGCAACCTAGCATTCCCTGTGAAACTCCTTCAAAAATTTATGCAGATCTAGTTAATTTTTAGACTCCATAGCCCAATGGAATTATAGAAATTTAATCAACCAAAACAATCCAAATTGAACAAAAAATCAATACGGTAATAACTAGCCTAAAATTCACATAAAAGATAGCTAAATTTTATAGAGAGATGCCTCTCTGAAGCTGGCGAGGCTACATCCCAGCTTCCAAAGTGGTTTTTATGTTTTCCTCTGTGTTTATTATCACTATCTCATAAATTATAGAACGAGAACACAAGCTTTGTAAATTCTATTAATGAGAAATATCTAGCACTCCTCAACACTCTTGGCACATCTTAACATGCTTTGGAACACACTAACATTCCTTGTCATCTCACATATCTTAGAACATCTTTGTACCTAGCCCATATTTCCATGAATACGATACCCAAGAACCTATTGGTAGACCCTAGCATAGCATAGCACTCTCCTATCATGTGTTTGCATGCCTTGTAGTCCCTAACATGCCCTGGAACACTTTGGCATGCATTAACATACATGAGCACTTGGCACACATTGGAACTTGGCATGTATTGGAACCTATTATTAGTGTGTTGAGCATGCCCCTTTTGAAAAACATTAATTCCTAACTTATTAACCCTCTCATGTGTTCATTTCCTTTCATTTTAGCTTGGTTCTTATTTTTGTTGCCTTGATACTCCTTGGCACATATTGACATACCCTAGCACCTTGCACATCCTAGCGTACCTTAGCATCTTAGATGTATTGTCACTTTTTGGCACATGTTAACACACACTAGAACTCCCTAGCACACTCTAGTACTTCTTGACATGCCCTGATATTCCCTATCATGTCTTACTAGTGCTTAACATAACTTGTCACTCCCTGCTTGGCATCCTAAATAGCACTCATTGACACTCCCTAGCACACCCTAATATTCATTCACTTCCATTAATTTTTTCCTAGTGCTCCCCTATAATTCCCTAGTACTCCCTAACACTCCTCAACATGCATTAGCACACTCTGTCACACCTTAGCACTCTTGGACATGTCCATCCACTTCATAACATGTGTATCACTCCCTAACATACATTGCTACTTGGCACATGTTGGCGCTTCGCAATTATTAGCATGTATATTATTCATTAAGATGCCTCGGTATGCTTTGGCATGGTTTAATATTAAATTCATTTTAGATAAATTATTTGAAATTAGATGAGAAGAAATAGAGGATGATTTGGAACTTAGAATGTTGTATCATTTTGCACTTGGCACTTATTTCCACCTAGTTTAGGTGTGCATAGCATGCCCCTCCTGGAAAATGTAAATTGATGACTTACTAACCCTATGATGTGTTCATTTCCTTGTAGTTTAACATTTTTCTCCTTTTTGGTTCCTTGATCGTCCCTGGCATGTATTATCACACCCTTTCACATCTTGGAATGCCTTAGCACTTGACACATCTTAGCATATTTGACATGCCTTTGAACTATCTGCCACATGTTAGCATTCCCTAATATTCCTTGGCACTCATGCCCTCACAACTAGCCTTGTATTTTTTCACGACTTGGGAATCCAATCAAGTCCTTAGCTAGTGCAGTTCATGTGACATTGGTCTTCTTTAGTCGTAACAACTTGACCAATTTCACCTACTACAAGTAGATTGTGCCTTGTTCACCTAAGAACTGATTATACCTCATCTTAGGCCACTCATGTCCAAGCTGAACTTGTCCCACTTAATAACTTACCATGGCAAGGATCACATCTAGCCATGGCCATCAAACAACTAAGCCACATAGCTTACATAGGCAATATTTCACATGTATTTCTAGTTCATATAAACAGTAGATCATTAAATGAGAGTTTGAAAGAACCACAAGATACACAAGACACACAAGATATAAGTCGGCACAAGCCGAGTGGCCAAAAACTTATACACAAAAATGGACAATATGAAATTGTCTAAAATAGTTCAAAACATGAGCATTCAGCCAAAGTGTGTGACATGTCATATAAAAATAATAGATAAAGGAAAAATAGTGTTGTGACCAACACAAAGTCTCCCTTTTTCCAAACTGCTTTGTCAAGCCCCTAATCGCAATCATAGGCTTACCTCTTGATACTCATATTATGAACTTCTTCTAACCCACTTCATCCTTGGCACACTTGAATTCACTAACACTCCGTGGCACCACGGAAAATTTTAAGGATGTAATTTTATATTAAAGTTTAGTAACCTTGGTGAATCTTACTAGTCCCTAATATCCAAATTTTAAAATGTTTGATGATAATTCTATAAAAATGTTTAGATTCCTAATTTTTTATATTAGACAATATACAATATTGGCGATTTTTAAGGTAAAATTATTTTATACTATAAAATTTGGGTGAATTAATTTCTACAAAAAATGGAAATTGGAAAATATTTTTTCTTTGGAAAAAGAATGGAATATTAGCCCACTTATGAATATTAGCCCCTCAAATTTTCCCTACATGGCACACACTCTTATTTGTTCATTTGCATGCATTTTTACCTATTTCTCCCTTGTGATTCCTCGACACTACTTAACACTCCTCAACATGCATTGACATTGTGCAACATGTGTTAGCACACATTTTCATTCCTTGACATGCCCTAATCCTCCCTAGCTATGATTCCCTCACAACTTCCCTTACTTAATTTTCAACTTGGAAACCCAACCAAGTCCTCGCTTGAATACAAGAGCTTGACCAAGTTACAACTACTACAACTATATTTTTTTGTTGAATTATGTATCTTGGGAGGTACTCCAAAACCCTAGTAAGATGGATTTGTGTGAGTTTGGTAACAAAAGTATTTGTGGGAAAATAACCCAAGTGAAGGGGTTTTGGACCCAAGATGGGGTTTAAAATCTAAAAGAAAATTAAAAAGAAAAATTATATTTCCTATGGTCTAAGTTGATAAATCCCATAAGTTCTAGAGCATTCCTAAGAGTCCTAACTATGAAAATCTATTTAAGGAGGCCTTAGTATGAAGGAAACAACATCAAGTGAGAAGGAGCTCATTTGATCAAGGAGGCAATGAGAGATGTAGTACTAAAGTAGGTCGAGTTAGAGGGTTGAGAAAGGGTTGCTAAAGGGAGGCCATGATCATCCACCAAGAGTAATATCATCATGTAAGGGTTCACAAGAATGTCACATACCTTAATGGGTTAGAGATAGGAAGTAGTATGGAATATTTTTGGTTCTCTTATGGCAGATCAAGATCAAGAGAGGTGGCTCATGAGAATTTGGGCATGTGATTTCAGTGGTGTTTCTATGTGAAGGCCGCATCAAATTTTGAAATAGTAGAGATGGTTGAGACCCTACCTTGTGCTGGTTAGTAGGTTGCAAGGTCTGTGATAAATACCAACAAAAATGGAGGAGGTTTTGTACTATAATTTAGGTCTAGAATAGAAGTGGCCACAGGTGTAATATTGATTGAGGTAACCATATTTTGAGGGTCATAGAGATCTAAAGTTTAGGTCAATATTCAGTCAAATAAATGTCCAGAATCTTTGCATTCATATGAGCTTGGTTGAGTCTCTTATGGAGGAAAGAGTTGTCATTTTTCAATATGGGTGGATATGGTTTTTTCTAAAGAAATTATAATAGAATGATAATTCCCTATTTAAGGGGATTTCCTATCATTTTCAATCGATAAGGTATGCCATTAAGACTATGATAAATATGGGTATAAGAAGAGGCGTCATGACCTTTAGAGAGAGGTTTATCTTTGAAATATATAGCACAGATTTCGAAGATGGTTTTCATAAGTATGTGTGGAGATAGAAAACCTAAAGGAAGGTGGAACCTGAGTAGAAGATGGAGTATAAGAAATGTTCTATATGAGGAATCGATTAACATGAAGAGGAGTTTATTTTGGTAGAATGTCCATACACTTTTGGACAAAGATCTAAAGCAACCTATAAAAAATTAGTCAATGCACTGTTAGTGGATGATTTTTTACCCTAGTTCTGTCATATAAAATTTTTTAGAAGGATGATAAGAGGATTAGTTCAGATTTTTTCATAGATTGGACAACAAACACTACAAAAAACAATATCATTGGTGAGGGTCATGCCTGTGATGGACCTTTAAGGTCTGTTGGCAATGTCAGATATGGTGATGGTCCTTAAAAGAGCATTTTTGTAAGTGCATATAGTGATGGTCCTTTAAGGTTTGTCACCAAAGCCATTTTCAGTGACACTTTTGGTGAGGATTGTTAAAGGCCCATCACTAATTCTCTCTTTGGTGACACTTCTAGTGACGATATTTTATTGATCGTCACTAATGCTATTTTTGGTTGCTTTTGGCAATGACCATAAAATTTTCGTCATAATTTATCATTCCAATGAGTTTTTGATGAAGCTACATGCATGTTACCCTATTTTTTGTCAAAACATAGTGATTGAAGATCATTATTGTGGAGAATTTTTCATTACATGTTCAAGGTCATAATGGTTAGTGTCAGTCAATTTGTTAATAATTAATTAGTGTGTATCATTTCTGTCAAGGAATGAGAATATAGTTTTCATATGAGTCAACACATGATTCATATCTATTAGGTTTATTATTGAAAACATTCCCTTTAGATAAAGTTCCACTGTTGTGTAGGAACAATATTATTTAATACATAATAAATCTATATTAATTATATTAATGAGAGGGACCTAGCACTCCTCAACGCTCTTGGCACACCTTAACATGATTTGGCACACTTGAATAGCATTCCTTGGCACCTCGCATGTCTTAGAGCATATTTTTACCTAGAACATATTTCCATGACTAGGACACCCAAGCACATGTTGGCAGGCCCTATCATAGCATAACACTCTCCTAACATGTGTTGGCATGCCCTGTAGTCCCGAGCATTCCTTGGAACACTTTGGAATGCATTAACATACATTATCACTTGGCAGGCACTGGCACTTGGCATGTATTGGAACCTATTATTACTTTTCCTAGTATGCCCCTTTAGAAAAAGATAAAGTCTTGACCTATTAACCCTCTTATGTTTTCATTTCGTTGAATTTTAGTTTGGTTCTTCCTTTTGTTTCCTTGACACACCTTGACACATATTGGCATACATTAGCACCTTGCACGTCATAACATGCCTTAGCATCTTGCATCTCTTGGCATGCCTTCGAACTACTTGGAACATGTTAACACACATTGGAACTCCCTAGCACACTCTGGCACTTATTGACATGCCCTAATATTCCCTAGCATGCCTTACTGGTGCTTAGCATACCTTGTCACTTCCTCATTTCCATGTCAGCTAGCACTCATTGAAACTCCCTAGCACACCCTCATATTCATTCACTTCCATGCATTTTGATCTAGTGCTCCCTTGAGTTTCCATAATGCTCCCTACACTCTCCAACATGCATTAGCACTCTCTGGCACAAAGTTAGCACTCTTCGACATGCCCTGCCAATTCATAACATGTGTATCAATACCTAAAACACATTGGCACTTGGCACATGTTGGCACTTGGAAAGTCTTAGCATGTCAAGCATTCGTTGAGATTCCTTGGTATGCTTTGGTATGGTTTAATATTAAATTTATTTCAGATCAATTATTGGAAAGTAGATGAGAACTAACAAAGGAATATTTGGCACTTCGAATGAAGTAACGCTTGGCACTTGGAACCTATTGGCACATAGTGTTGGTGTGCCTAGCATGCCCCTCTCAGAAAAGGTAAATTGATGACTTATTAACCCTTTCATGTGTTAATTTACTTGTAGTTTAACTTGTTTCTCATTTTTGTTGCCTTGACATTCCCTGGCATGTAATGTCACACCCTTGCACATCATGGCATGCCTTAGCACTTGGCACATATTAGCATATTTTAAATGCCTTTGCACTGTCTGGCACATGTTAACATTCCATGGCACGCCTTGGTACTCAAGCCCTCACAATTAGCCTTACATTTTTCACAAATTGAGAACCTAATCAAGTCCTTAGCTACTATAATTCATGTAATATTGGTCTACTTCAACCACAACAACTTGACCAATTGCACCTACTACAAGTAGATTGTGCCTTGTTCACCTAAGAACTACCTATAATGCATATTAAGCCACTCATTTCCAAGCTCAATTTTTCCCACTTAGTAAATTACTAATATAAGTATCACATCTATCCATGGCCATAAAACAATTAAGTAACATAGCTTACACATGCAATATTTCACATGTATGTTCAGTTCATATAAATAATAGAGCATTGACTGAGAGTCTACAAGAACCATGAGATGAACAAGAAACACAAGATATAAGCCATCACAAGTTGAGTGCCCCAAAACATATATGCAAAAATGTACAATATGAAATTGTATAAAATAGTTTAAAACATGAGCATTCAGCAAAAGTGTGCCACATGTCATATAAAAATAATAGCTAAAGGAAAAAGAGTGTTGTGCCCAGCACAAATGCTCTCTTTGTTTAAAAATTATTTGTTGAGCCCCTTATCACAATAATAGGATTTCCTCTTATAAATCATATTACGAACTTCTCTTAACACACTTTGTCCTTGGAACACTTGAATTCACTAGCATTCCCTCACACACTCTCTAATTTGTTCATTTCCATTCAATTTTTTGACCTAGTTATCCCTTGTGATTCCTTGACACTCCTTAACACTCCTCAACATGCATTAACATTGTTAGACATGTGTTAGAATTCATTTTCATTCCTTGGCATGCCCTGACCCTCCCTAGCTATCATGTCCTCACAACTATCCTTACTTAATTTTCAACTTGGGAACCCAACTAAGTCCTAGCTTGACTACAACAGCTTGACCAAGTTATGGTTACTACAACTACACTATGTTGTTGAATTGTGTAGCTTGGGAAGTACTCCACAAGCCCAGTGTGATGGGTTTGTGTGAGTTTGGTCACAAAAGGATTTGTGGGAAAAGAACCCAAGTGAATGGGTTTTGGACCCAACATGGGGTTTAAAATCTAAAAGAAAATTAGAAAGGAAAATTAATATTTCCTAATGTCAAAGTGGATAAAACCCGTAATTTCTAGAGGGTTCCTAAGAGGCTTAGCAAGGAAAAGCTATTTAAGGAGGCTTTATTATGAGGTCAAGAACATCAAGTGAGAAGGATATCATTTGATTAAGGAGGAAAAGAGAGATGTGTTCCAAATTTAGGATGAGTTATAGGGTTGAGTAAGGGTTATTAAAGGGAGGCCATGGTCATCCACCAAGAGAAATATCATCCTGTTAGGGTGCACAAGAATTCCGCATATCTTAATGGGTTTAAGCTAGGAAGTAGGATGGCATATGGCAGATTGAGATCAAGAGAGGAAACTCATGAGAATTTGGGCATGTGATTTCAGTGGTGTTTCTACATGAAGGCCACATCAAATTATGAAATATCATAGAGGGTTGAGACCCTGTCTTATGGTGGTTAGTAGGTCACAAGGTATGTGATAAAGACTAACACAAATGGAGAAGGGTATGCACTAGAATTTAGGGCCAGAATAGAAGTATCCACATGTGTAATATTAACTAATGTAACCATAGTTTGAGGGTCGTATAGATATGAAGTTCAGGTTGAGATTTAGTCAAAGAAATTCTGAGAATCTATGGATCCATATGAGCTAGCTCGAGTCTCTTATGGAGGTAAGAGTTTTTGTTTTTGATATGGGTGGATAGGGTTCGTTATAAAGTAATTAGAACATAAGTATAATGCCCTAGTTAGGGTGGTTTCATATCATTTTCTATCCATAATGTATGCCCTTAAGACTATGACAAATCTACATAGAATAAGATGGGTCATGACCCTTAGAGTGAGGTTTATCTATGTAATATTGACCATAGATTTGGAAGATGGTTTACATAATTATGTGTGGAGATAGCAGATCCAAAGGAGGGTAGAACCTAAGTAGAAGATTGAGAAGAAGAAATGTGCTATATGAGGAATTGATTGACATGAAGAGTACTTGAATTTTGTGGATTTTCCATAGATGTTTGGACCTATATATGAAGCGTCTTATAAACAATTAGTCAATGGAATTCTAGTGGATTCATTGTGACCATATTTTAGTCATCTAAATATTGTTAGAATGATAAGAGTAGTTCATATTTGTTTGTATATTGTACAAAAAAGAAATTGGTACACAAGAATAGTGAATTTTAGGGGACTCAAATCACTATTAGGTGGAATATTTGAAGAGCCATAGATGAGGGCAGTGGTGTGGGCCCTAGATCAATAAAAATAATTGACGACGGTTAGGAAAATTGATGGTATTACAAGTACAGTTGGAGGGTTTTTAGGTGACTGTCAAAGAAGAGCCCTAAGTCGTATACTTGTGAAGGACAACAAGACTGGTAGAAGGGTATGTGTATTAGGCCTAAGGACGTGAAAACTTTGAAGCACTAAAGTAGCGTTCAAATAGGCTATCCAACTAGCCCTAGTTCACTATATTGTAGAGGATTGATTTAGTGAGATGGATGGAAACCTCCATAGCCCTAGAATTTTCATCTTGGAGCACCAATATGGAAAAATTGGGTAGACCCAAGAGTTGTTCACAAATAGAGTTGTGAGCAGCTAATCAAAGACCTTAAGTGTTGCAAAATTTGAAGGAAAAAGAAGGTAGCTAGAGGGAAAATTGTGTTGATCCAAGTTCAGTAACCTAAAGGAGTTGAGTTCATTGATAGGGCAGATTGAGGAGTTGAAGAATGGGAGGCAAGAATAAATGTCATATCACTAGTAAATTTAGTCCAATTTCTGATGGCCACTTCATCTCTATTCCAACACATAGTCATCACAAGAGCGACAGTTTGAGGCCAGCCAAAACTTTGTTAGCCATTATGTCACAATTCCGACACTTCAATAAAGTGTCAGAAGAGTGACACTTTTTCCGACGTTTCCAGACTTCTGTCGCTCTTCTGACGTTATCCAAATCATCACTATTACAACGTTTTATAAACGTCGGTCTTCCGACGATACTGAACTGTAAGTCTTCTGACGATACCGAACTGTCAGTCTTCTGACGCTTATCAGGTTTTCAAACAAGCGTCGCAATTCCGACGTTTAAAGCGTCGCTCTTCCGACGTTTTTCAATTTTTCAAACCACTATCACAATTCTGACGTTATGTATTCTGAAGTTTAAAGCGTCAGTCTTCTGATGCTAATGAAACATCTCTCTTCTGACGCTTATGGGTTGTCGCTCTTCCAATGAAAGTGTAAAAATATTTTTAAACAAAGAGTTGTCGCTTTTGCAAGGCTTATGGGACGTCGCAATACCGATGAAAGGTTAAAAATTTAAAAAAATAAGAAGAAACAATCGGAAAAGCACATGTAGAAACTATTAACATGGATTAATCGTTTCCTTAATGGATCAGTTTAACTATTAATCTGATTAATCTATTAAGTTTGAAAATATACCTAACAGTTTAACTAGAATGCTAACACAGTTACGATGGAAACAAGAAGGTTGAAAATATACCATCCAATAAAGGATGAGATATGCCAGTGAAAGATCTCATGGTTGCTCATTTCATTAATGGCAAGGAGGATGTACTTTCCCCTAGGGATGTTTTCTAATCATAGATATTCATAGTTTTTTGGATCACCCTCGCTGTCTTTAGGATGCATTCAAGTAGAATTTTGTGGAGTTTCCTTCTAAGTTTTTGTATGATTAAGTAGACACAGAAAGGCATCTTCACCTCTAATCTGGATTTTGATGGACTATCTTAAATGTATAATTTTATTTTTTGTAATGGAAAAGATACATTTATTTCTTGAAAAGAAATGGAATGAAAATTTTGAATAATAAATTTGCTTCAAATGACATAGATGATAACATTTCATATTACAAATTGCTACAGACTCTGGATAGTCTAATATGACAAGTCTGGTAGCTGTTTGTTGTGAAATCAATCAAGAAAAAAAAACCATGAGTACAATTTTAACCTGTCTTTAATAGGCAGATGACTGGGTCTGACTCATTAGACTAAAAAATTTGACTCACCGAAATCAATCTAACTCATGTTTGAGTTGCATTTCCAAGCCATATTTTCAAGTCCTTATGGGATGACTTGAGGCTGAGTCCAACCCAGAAACAAGTCGGCTTGGATTCCAAATAGAGAAGAGTCAAACTTGAGAATCCAACTCAAATCAGAGGGAATTCGGTAACATTGATTTGGAGACATCATTGTTATGCATTTTTTGTGGATTTTAGATTTTAAGTGATTGACTACCATGGTACCAATTACAAATGCAGAAAAAATGATCAGAGAAACACCAGGTTCAAAGGAAAAACAAAACACAGAAGAATAAGGATAGAGGATATTATTCAATGTTTTTCTCATCAATTCTACAGAACATAATGTAACATCAACAAGTAATGCAGAAAATCCATGAACACTATTAGATAACACTTATGAATATCACAAATGTTCTTTCAAACCCTACAATAACAAGGCCCTCTATTTCTTCGGTGAAAATTACATACCCAAAAAGATCTACATGCCTACTAACTCTTAATTTGCAACTCCCCAACAAATGCAACTTAGTGAGTAGCCCCCAAGTTACAATAAACGTCGGGATGAGGTGCTTCAAACATCATTCAGTGTTTCAGATACTGACACGTAGGGGATACATCCTTGAAACATTTCAGGGACATATCAGATTCTCAAAACTGTCATTCATTTTTGCAAAGCCATTTTGAGCAGATGTCCTCAACATTTCGGCTATCATAAAATTTATCCAGCCAAAATGTCCATGTTCAGGCCCCAAAACTGACAATAACATATCCATTTCCAAAATTAAAATCCATGTCCTATCTCTGCATGGAGTGTATTCCTAATGAGTATATTCAAAAAATATTATTTAAATACCCCTTATCATATAAGTAATGTTAGGTAATTAAGCCTGGTGGGCTAGCTCAAGTGGTTGAGTGCTTTGAGCTTCATGCATGAGGTCTTGAAATCAATCTCCTAGGCTGGCTACCTCTATTTTGTGCATTACTCAATGTCCCTGCCAGGTCAGGCATCATTATTAGCCCAACAAATTTACACTAAGTACCATCCAAGAAATGCGGGAAAGCACCCAGGAGGTTTTCCCACAAAAATATCCTTGGAAAAAAGTGTGTGTGTGAAAATGTATATGGTATTTATCATTTCCCTACCATATTGCATCTGTCTTTTTTGAAATTCATAGTTCCCTATCTCCCCTTGTCTCCATCTGCATATCTGTTTCAGTGCAAATTAAAGTAGCACCTAAACTAAACAGTACGAGTGCAAAGACACACACATCACTTTAGAATCATAGATTACAAACCTAAGTAGTAAAATGCCAGGAATTATGCTAAGTTAATAGGAACCAATAAAAAATAATTCCATATACTTGAAAATACCTCTAATAACATCAAATCAATGCATAATCCATAACTACAGCTAGGCGTTAATAGCAAGTATACTATGACTATGTAATACAAACACTGAAACAGGTCCATTGAAGCAAATATTTACTCCATTTAGCATTTTCCTCATAGAAATAGAAGTATTCAGATAGGACTGAACTAAAGTAACTAATAACAACATAATGTGATTTCATTAGGAAAAAAAAGACATTTTTTCATATTGGCATTTCAGAAAGCCTTGAATAAAAAGAAAGGCTTAAGGATTACCACCAAATATTAGAAAGATTTGAATGATAATGCAACGCATAAAATCATCAATAGATTTTTTCACCACATATTTATGTTTGCATTTCAAGGACATTCGCAAGTTGGAACTAGGTAACATTTCCTATAACATTAGATACATGTTTGAACATATCAGCTATGACCAAAGTTAATGAATTGAGGTTTACCATGAATCAAGAACTTCATGGTAAACATAAATCTTGTCTCTTATGGAGGATTTGAGCCCCTATATATAGAGGAGAAGGGAAAAATTCCTTGTTAAGTCAACTTAATAAAAAATGAGGGAAACCAACCTCAAATTTGAATTTAAATTTGAATTTTTGGAGCAAAAAAAAAACTGGTTTAGGAGGTAGACATAATTTCCAAATTTAATTAATTATTTTTCCCGTGACCATGACTTATTTTGCAAACAAAATTTACTAAGAGACCTATCATAATTTAATTTTTGATTGAATTAAAATGGCACTAGTAATAAACCAATCCATAATTTGCTTGAAGAATCTTCTTTGGGGCTTTTTTACCACAATTGGGGTTTCAACTTCAAGAGTCCATATCTCTTCAACCAAGAGGACCCACGTGATGTGCCACCTACCATTAGAATCAACACAACAAGGAGAATAAAATGAAGATGGTTATGGGACAAAATTCATTAATATTCATCCTCAAATTATTCAACAAGTGCAAGAAAATAAGATCAGATCACACCCAAACTCGGTTTTATTTGTTGTTCAAGAATCTAGTTCTAAAATGATTAGAAGGCTCATACATACTGCCTAGAAAAACCTTCAGCTCCTGTGGCTTTCTTTCATAAGTATCTGGACTCCCATGACAGAATAGAAAACCCAAACAAAATATTCCTAACTGCCTCGGCCTCTTGCTAGAAGAAAACAACCCATTAGGGATGACTTTAAGCCTCTCCCTTCGCTGAGGATCTTACTGCAGCCTTTTTTCAGAGAGAAAAATCATAATAATTTTGTGTGAAATGAGGATGGGGATGCCCTTATATACAGTTTGACATTTTGGAGGCAAAATCAAAAAGTAACTGATCATTAAAACGGATGCAACTCAAACCACCCAAAACAAACAAGAAAAAGGAACACTTAACTTTTAATGGTTCAAAGGCTGGAAGCTTCAATTCTTTAAACTGATGGCCACTGAAAAGGCTGGAATATTCAATTCTTTAAACTAATGGCCACTGAAAAGAACATTAAAAGGCATAAAAGTATGTGACCCAGAGTTTCTCTCTCTCCCCACTCTGGTAATCTGATGGTGTAGAGGCCATAAGCTCTAACTCTAAAGCTATAAAGTCACTTAGGAAAGTATTAAGAAATACATACAAATGAAATCACCCAATACATAAGAGAAATCTTAAACTGATATAGTTACTACAAAGAATATTATAAAGCCAGAAAATGAAGTAACCTTCTCTTTCTCTCCCCTACACCTTCTAGACTCTAGTACCCTGATTGTACAGAGGTTGTAGGCTCTAATCTAACACCAAAAATATAATATCACCCAATACATAAAAGAAATATTCAGTTCTTGAAACTGAGATAGTCACTGAAACAAACATTATAGTATCAGAAAGTGAAGTAACCGAGATTTTGTATGACACATGGACATACAACCCTTCAAAATCCTGGAAATCTTGTTGTACACAGGTCATAAGGTGTTGTTGGTTGTATTGGCCTTTGTGTCTCGCCTAAAGCAAGCCCACTTGGTCTGACCTCACCGTGCCATCCATCTCTAGGCTCCTTTCGCTGGTGTTGCCCTATTGGCTGGCACAGTGTCTCTTCTTGGCACCACTCCCTTGGGGCCTACAGTTTGCATACTATTCTTCAACCTCCTTGCCCCTACATCCATCTAATCCGTAAACTAGGTAAAGGCTTCCCATCGAGTGAGCAACACTTAGGAAATATCAGATGGAAGAGCTCTAATTCACCTTCGCTTTAGGAAACCATTGGAGTCTGTCTAAACTACTATCACAGATTCAAAGCCCCTCAATGGAGTAAGCACTGCTTCTAAAACAACCTTGATGAAGCATTGACAAAAACATAGAGATAGAATCACCCAATACAGAAAAGCATTCCAAGACCCCGATAACCAAAATGGGTATAGACTCCAAAAATCCACATATTTTAATTTTATTAATGCTTTGAATGTACCACCAAAGGCAATCCCAATAGAAAAAATTACAAGCAGACCCATGAGACAAGATCTTGAAAAAGAAGCTAAAATGCCAACCAAAATTCTTGTTGTATTGAAGAATAACAGTACCTGTTTTTGGAGTTGAGAGCAATGCAGAAATCCTCACACTGTCCATGGTGCCAGGTTCCAGATCCATGAGCACGGCTCGGGGCACAAATCTCCCATAGCTCTCCTCATTGTAGTAAACATTAACCCTTTCAAGCTGTAGATCTGAAGTGCCCTGATATATCCCAGTAGGATCGATCCCGTGTTCTTCATAGACCACTTCCCAGAACTTGGAGCCGATCTGGTTGCCACATTGGCCCCCTGAATGTGAAGGATCTCTCACATTTTTTCTATCGACCCAACTCAGATTTGGATGAGATCTGAACTGCCCCTCCAAACAGGATTTGTTATTTATAACCTAATGTATGAGAGCAGAAGGAAATAAATCACCGAACTTCAACCAAATGGATAAAAATAGACCTGCAACAGAAACTCGGGATCAATTTCATTACTTACCGCATCCTTCCTCCAAACCCACGACAGTATGGCCGCATCCTTCCTCGAAACCTGCAATAGTATGGCTGCATCCTTCCTCAAAACCAACGACAGTATGGCTACATCCTCCCTTCTTCCCTGGACAAACCATGCAACTAGAGGGAAATGAATGAGGGAAATTAAAACTTTTGATATTTGAAAATTTTTGACATTTTGAAATGAAACACATGTGTTGTTTTAAGGCCACTCAAATTAATTTAAAAATATATATTTTTTAATAATTATGATAATTTTTAAATAATTTAAATAATTTCTAAATAATTAAATTTTTGTTTATTTTGATTGTTTAAAAATATTTACAATCAAAAAAATAAAACATATCTTTTTGAGAAGGAATTAAAGTTATATGAGTAAATAATGGTCTGATTTTTGCATATAATAATCCTTCTACCCTACTAAATCATCATGCTTTATTAGAATGAGTTTTAAATTTACACTATTAAATTATGTTGTATTTTAAATATTTGGAGTTCTATTTATTTATTTTTATATATTTTTTCTTTATAATTTATGTATTATTTTTTCCTTATTTTTAAGTATTACTTTAAAAGTGAAATTTACATTTTTTTTTCTTTAATGATAGTAATCTATGTATTCATTCACTCAAATTAGATACATTTTCTATAATAAATAATAGTGTAGTCTAATTAATATATGAAATGGTTTTTTGGATTGAAACCTGACAATATCAAGATTGTGATTTCTTATTGTTTATAATCAATTTTTGAATAAATAAATGAATTAAACACCTTAAAAATCGCTTTAGAAATTAAAACTTAATAAATTAAATAGTTTAAAATGATTTGGGTAAATAAGTGGTATTGTTGATTATAAATAATTATTAATGAGATTAAATCTAAGACATTTGTTTAAATTATTAATTATATAAAATTGTTGAATTTTTATTTCATAAACTAAGGATTTTGGTTGATTTTTTAATATAATTATGTAATATTAAAGATGAATTATGGTAACTTAAAATTAAGTTTTATGTGGTTAAAAGGGAAGTAGTAATGTTATGGTATGAATGATATGCTCAGGCATCATATGAGAGAAGAAAGCAATTGGAAAAATTGAGATCAAAAGCAGCGGAGTTAGCCGAAAAGTAGCTTTCCCCAAAGATGGAGCTCTTAGCTTCAATAAAGTATTAGATAAGCTGCATGTTGTGCTCAATGAAGCAATCAATTTTGAAAATGACAAGAAAATATTTTTGAAGTTGAGGTTTTTGACTAAAAAGATATAACAACACAGAAATAATTACACTGTTGATACAATAATAATATAATCTGCAAACAACCTTCTCACATTCATGATCTCAGTATATAGTGAATTAGACAGAAGTAAGAAAATGATAAGTAGCAAGGAAATGAACGATTTGGGGTATGTTCAACAAACCCTTGAAGAAAAAATAACGCAATAACACACCCTAAACCCTGTATTGCGATTTTCTCCGTCAAGAAACCCTTGAAGCAGCAAATACTCATATAGATAATGAGCTTCAAGATAAAATTCCCATAGACATGAAGAGTTTCATATGCCTTGTTCAAAAATTAGTAAATGAAACTGTGGATCTAAAAAATAACTCTAGAGAAGATACCTCTATTTAAATAACTTACGAACCATATTGCAGAAAAAATTTACTTCTTCAAAGCTAATTCGTCAAATTTGCAGGGCTTAGGGGATTGGGGGTTAGGGGTCGAAAAATGAGTTAGTAGTTAAGGGATCAGGGATTGGCGGCTTAGGGGGCCCGACCCGAACGCGTTTGGGCGGGTGAACTCAACCAAAACGACCCGATCCGAATGGGTTTGGGCGGGCGCCCTCAAACAAAATGACACTGCACACCTGACCGAACGAAGGCACAAGGGAGAAAATGAAAAATGGGACACATGAACGTGCACAAGGTACTCGTGCGGTCACAACTTATCAAATTTGATATTGCCACCCTCAAACGAAATGACCCATCCCGAATGCGTTTAGGCCGGTGCCCTCACATGGCGTGACATGACGCGTATGACCGAATGAAGGCACAAGGGAGCAAATGGAAAACGAGCCACAGGAACGTGAAAAAGGCACCTGTGTGATCACAACTTAGCAAATTTGATACGGCCACCGTCAAACGAAACGACCTGACCTGGCCCAAACGCGTTTGGGTAGGCACCCTCACAATATGGCGCGCCCAGCCGAACAAAGGCACAAGGGAGAAAAAAGCAAACGTGCACAAGGCACCCATGTGGTCACAACTTAGCAAATTTGATACAGCTGACCTCAAACGAAACGACCCGACCCGAACGCATTTGGGTGGGCGCCCTCACACAGCGCGCCTGACAGAACGAAGGCACAAGTGGGAAAATGGCAAACAGGGTGCACGAACATGCACAAGGCACTCGTGTGGTCACAACTTAGCAATTTTGATATGGCTACCCTTAAACGAAATTACCCGACCCGAACACATTTTGGCGGGCGCCCTCACACAGCGCAACACGACATGCACGACCGAACGAAGGCACAAGGGAGAAACCGGCAAACTGGCTGCACGAATGTGCACAGGGCACCTGTGTGGTCACAACTTAGCGTATTTGATACTAGTAGTACCCTCAACTGAAACGACCAGACCTCAGACGTGTTTGGGCCGGCGGAGATCCTCAACCGAGACGACTCGACCTGAACGCGTTTGGGCAGGCGCCCTCAACTGAAATGATCTGACTTGAATGGGTTTGGGCTGGCACCCTCAAACGAAACGGAAAACGGGCTGCATGAACATGCACAAGGCATCCGTGCGGTCACAACTTAGCAAATGGGTTAGGTTAGGGGGTTAAATGGGTTAGGGTTTTAGGGGGTTAAATGGGTTAGGGTTGGGAGATAGGGTTTAAGGGGTTAGGGGTTTAGAGGTTTAGGGTTTAGGGGGTTAAATGGGTTAGGAGTTTAGGGGTTTAGGGGGTTAAGTGGGTTAGGGGTTAAGGGTTTAAGGGTTAGTGGTTAAGGGTTTAGAGGTTTAGGGTTTAGGGGTTAAATGGGTTAGAGATTTAGAGGTTTATGGTTTAGGGGGTTAAATGGGTTATTGGTTGGGAATTAGGGTTTAATGGGTTAGGGGTTAAGGGGTTATAGGTTTAGGGTTTAGGGGGTTAAATGGGTTAGGGGTTTAGGGGGTTAGGGGATTTAACAGTTAAGGATTTTAGGGGTTAGAAGTTAGGGGCTAATGGGGTTAGGTTTTAGGGGGTTAGATAGGTTAGGGGTCTGGAATTAGGGTTTAAGGGGTTAGGGTTAAGGGTTTAATGGTCTAGGGTTTAAGGGGTTAGGGGTTAAGGGTTAATATTTTTAGGGTTTAGGGGGTTGAATGGGTTAAGGTTTTAATAGGGGTTTAGGGGGTTAAATGTGTTAGGGGTTTACTAGGGGTTTAGGGGGTTAAATGGGTTAGGGGTTAAGGGTTTAGAGGTTTATGGTTTAGGTGTTAAATGGGTTAGTGGTTTAGAGGTTTAGGGGGTTAAATGGGTTAGGGGTTAAGGGGTTATAGGTTTAGGGTTTAGGGGGTTAAATGGGTTAGGGGTGTTGATCAGCGGTTGTCATTGATGTAAACCCAAGCAGCACTAGGGGCTAACCCAATATTGCATGGGAATTTTGACCTACCAAATTAATATATTCTGGGTCAATAATTCTTTTGATGGTTTCTACTTGTCGAGATGTTTCCATTGATATATGGCACGCCATGTAATTCTTCACGGTTTAAGAGATATTCATGTTTTAAGTTTGTACCCCCAGTTAGTGGGCTAAAACCCCATGGGGTTGGGGCATGGGTCATTGAAAAGTCATAATTAATATTTTTTAAGCTCCTAATATCCCTCCCACGTTCACTTGTTGAAGACCCTCTCAACTTAAGCTTTTATATAAATTGTGATCCTCATTTCCTCCTTATGCAAGGGATTTTGCCATCTGAAACAAGTCATCGTGGAATTTGCGCTCTAACGTTTTTTCTACGAAGGTTCAGTAGCCAAAATTTGTATGAGGCCAAGCTGAAATCCTGAGGAAGCTGCTGTAAAAATTTCAGATCAAGGTGCTCAACATTTTTGGAGATATGATATGTGGAAGTCAGGGTTTTTGCAGGCTCCTGAAATTCATCTCAAAGAAGTGACCTTGGTAAATTTGTCATAAATATCTCTCTGTGTATTGGATTGGAATTACGTAAAAAGTGGCAGATAGTGCATAGCCTTTACTTTTCTCTCTACCAATTTTAGAGCCAAATGAAGAAAAAGTGACACGTGGCACGCCATACAATTGCGCTCTACTGAAATAGTCCATAATTAGGGAATTGTGAGAGATTGGGTATCACTCTCCCTTGAAAAATCCAAATTGGGTCAGACCTATGGCATTGGAAAGATGGGTCAGAGGACTACTATAAGACCAAAAATCAGATATTGGTGATCTAAGGGTTGCAAAGGACCAGACTTTATACAACAACAAAGCAAAGCAAGGTGCAGCAAAGGGTAGCATGACAAGAGAAGCAACCAAGGTGCATAATAGCAACAAGAAGTTCATCATATGAAGTCTTCAAGTGGGCAGCACTGCATACAATTATTGTAAATGTATCATTGTACTTAGTCATTGTAAATACATTATTGTACAGATTGTACTAGTGTCTATCTACCAAGGGTTGAAGAGGCAGTGTTGGGAGGTATAGGATCATCATTAGGTGGTTGTGTCAAAGTTGGGGTTATGGTCTAGTATATCTTCTTCTTCTGCATCAGTCTATATCATTGTAAAGTGGACCATTTTCCCCGGTATGGGAGTACATTCTTATTTTATTCTTCTATAGGGTGGTAGGGTGGTGCTAGGGTGAGTTGTAGCTCATTGGGTGTTGGGGCATCTGTTCAGTTAACTAATGAATAATCTTGGGCATTGGATCGTCCATCCAGTGGGAGATGGAGAAGAATGATTTTCTAGATTCTAGGAAGTTGGAGCTTTATTTTCAATTGGAGTCGAATATTAAAGAATTATTAGAAAAGAATTAGGTGGTTTTTGTCCCGGAGTGGGTTTCCACTTTAAAAATTGTGTGCATTTGTGTTCCTCTTGTTTGCTGCTATCATTGTACAAAAACTGATAATAATTGAAGATTAACTAATGCTCTAATTGAAAGGAATACTGATTCACCCCCCCTCTCAGTATTTCCAACAATTGGTTTCAAAGCTTGGTTCCTTCAATAGCAGTTTAACAGCTGGAAGGAGGTCATGGAGCATACCAAGAATGGTGTACCTCTATTCAATGAAAATAATTATGCACTCTGGAAAGGAAGAATGGAGGTCTATCTCTTGGCACAAGGTTACGAAGTATGGGACACTGTTCAAAATGGATTTACATCAACTACGAATGAACAAGGTAAGAAGAATTTGGTAGATGATGCAAAAGCAAAGAATATTATTATCGGTGGACTTATTGAATCTGCTTATCATAAGGTGTTGTGTTGTAAAACTGCCAAAAATGTATGGGACAAGCTTGAGAATATCTATGCAGGTGACTCAAATGTCAAAGAAGCAAAGCTTTAAATCTATAGAGAAAAATTTAAGCAACTCAAAATGAAAGAAGATTGCAACATTGCTGCATACTTCCAATACGTTGATGAAATAACCAATACTCTAGAAGGATTGGGAGAGCCAGTTGACGAGAAGACTATTATACGGAAGATTCTTAGAACGTTACCAGGGAGATTCAACCCAAAGGTATCGGTCTTAGAATACAATGAAAATCTGGACAAACTCAGCAAAGAGTAATTACATGGAGTTCTCATAGCATATGAAATGAGACTTGATGAAGAAGAGGGTACCTCGCATCTAGAAACTGCGTTCGTTGCATCTAAGAAAACCAATAAGGATAAAAAACCTTCAAGTGAAAATACATGCACCTGCAAGTGTGAAGAAAAGGGAGATGATGAAGAAGGTCTTTTAGATGAAGAATATGCTTACTTCACAAGAAAACTAAAAATTGGTAAGGGAAAATTCAAAGGTAAACTTCCATTGATATGTTTCAGCTGTAATGACGTTGGGCATTTTGCAGCAAAATGTCTAGACAGAAGTAATGGCAACTCAAAAGGAAATAAAGGCTTTAAGAAATTCAACAAGCAAGGATCCAAAAGGAACTTTCTCTCTAAAGAAGATAGCTCATCATCCGATGAAGACAATGATAGTGAAGAAGAAGCCAATGAGAGAGTATTGTTTATGGTCAAGCACAATAAACCCAAGCACAATAAACAAGAGGTATAAAACAATGAAGAAGAAGGATGGACCATAGAATAATTTTATGAGGAAGCAATCAATCTTATAAAAGATCTCAAAGCGGAGAAGATCTGTTCCAATACTCTTGAAGAACAAGTTCAAGGTCTCAAAATTGAAGTTGAAGAACACAAATGCATTGAAGAGTCACTTCAAAAAAATTTAGAAGAAAGAAACCAAGAAAGGGAAGAATTAGAAGCCGAAGTAGTCTCGCTGCGTGAGGAAGTGAAGAAAGGAAAAACTATCCAAGACTATGCCAACAACTCAAGGGCATTGGAAGAACTCATCAACAATCAACGATCTTAGAATGACAAAACTGGCATCTGTTAGAAAAAATAATAAGTAGGAACTTCTACAACAAAATACAATGAACCTATGAGATTTGACATGCATGTAGACTTCATTGGACAAGATTCATAAGAACAGCCTTGGAAGACAATTCCTCGACGAAAATTTCCATCCAGGTACCATCATATTTTTTATGGCTACTGTTATTCATGTGGAAAATTTGGTCATAAAGCTGTATAATGTGACACGTACCCTAGGAATGAATACAATTCCAGGAGATCTGTCAAATATGAACCTCCCAGGGCTCAACAAAACATCAATAAATTTGAACATTTAAGAAATAATATTGATTGTTACAAATGTCGAAACTTTGGACACATAGCCAAAGACTGCAGAATCGAAAATCCTCCGGAAGAATCTTCGAAGCCACAGAATGAACAAACATGGAAGAAGAAGAAGAATGATAATTGTGCTCTCACTTTCAAGGCTCAAAAGAACAAAGATGTGTGATATGTTGATAGCAGTTGCTCAATGCATATGACTGGAGATAGAAATAAATTTGTATCTCTGAAGGAGAAGAAGGATGGAACCGCATCCTTTGGAAATGATGGATGTTCAAATGTTATAGGATCAGGTACTGTCATTCTCGGAAGTAAAGATGCTCTAGCCAAGAATTTTCTATTGGTTGAAAACATGAATCACAATCTGCTCAGTGTTGGACAAATGTGATCAAGGACACATAATACTATTCAACTCCATGAAATGTGAAATCAGGAAAGGCGTGTATGGTGAAATTGTGGCTATAGAAAGTTGATCTCAAAACGAAATATATGTTCTGGATGAAGCAACTAAAGCATGTCTAATAGCTAAAGAGGATGATAAAATAATTGGTAGCAATGATGATCGACTAAGTAAGAAGTTTTCTACAAAGGTGCAAAGTGATTTTGAGATGTCTTTACTTGGTGAGCTGACATACTTCTTAGGGCTTCAAATATCTCAACAAGAGAAAGGAATATTTATATGTCAAGCCAAGTACATCAAGGAAATGCTCAAGCAATTTAAAATGGAAGATTACAAACCCATCCTTACTCCAATGGTAACAGGTTGCAAATCGAGCATAGAGGAATCATCTAAGGATGTGGATCAAAGGTTGTACAAATATATGATTAGTAGTCTTCTATATGTAACAGCCTCCCGACCAGATGTTATGCAAGCAGTTGGAAAAGTAGAAAGATTCCAAGCAGCACCAAAAAAATCACATATTAAATATTCGTCGGCATTGGAATATCTTCGCCAGAAGCTTGGGATTCTCCCAAGTTCTCATTAGATTTTCCTTTTTCAGAATATAAAGGGGGAGTGGAAGTAGATTACAGGTCTGCAGGATGGTTGTGTGTCAGGGGGAGTGGAAGTGTGTACAGGCCCACAGGATGGTTGTGTTTCACGGGGAGTTACCCTTTGCCATTGATGTCAAAGGGGGAGAGGATGTTGTAGGAAGAGGTGTCATGATCGCAGGGGGAGTACTTGTGTTTCCATCAATGCCAAAGGGGGAGACTGTTGATCAGCGGTTGTCATTGATGTCAACCCAAGCAGCACCAGGGGCTAACCCAATATTGCATGCGAATTTTTACCTACCAAATTAATATATTCTGGGTCAATAATTCTTTTTATGGTTTCTACTTGCCGAGATGTTTTCATTGATATATGGCTCGCCATGTAATTCTTCACGGTTTGAGAGATATTCATGTTTGAAGTTTGTACCCCAAGTTAGTGGCCTAAAACCCCATGAAGTTGGGGCATGGGTCATTGAAAAGTCATAATTAATATTTTTTAAGCTCCTAATATCCCTCCCATGTTCACTTGTTGAAGCCCCTCTCAAGTTAAGCTTTTATATAAATTGTGATCCTCATTTCCTGCTTATGCAAGTGATTTCGCCATCTGAAACAAGTCATCATGGAATTTGCGCTCTAACATTTTTTCTACAAAGTTTCAGAAGCTGAAATTTTTACGAGGCGAAGCCGAAATCCGAAGCAAGTTGCTATAAAAATTTTAGATTAAGGTGCGAAATATTCTTGGAGATATGATCTGTGGAAGTCAGGGGTTTTGCAAGCTCCTGAAATTCATATCAAAGAAGGGACCTTGGTAATTTCGTCATAACTCTCTCTCTGATTATTGGATAGGAATTCCATAAAAATTGGCGAATAGTGCACAGTATGTACTTTTCACTCTATCAATTTTAGAGCCAAATGAAGAAACAGTAACATGTGGCATGCTATACAAGTGTGCTCTAATGAAACAGTCCATAATTAGGGAATTGTAAGAGATTGGGTATAAATCTCTCTTGAAGAATCCAAATTGGGTCAGACCTATGGAATTGGAAAGAAGGCTTAGAGGACTACTACAGGACCAAAAATTAGATATTGAGGATCTGAAATAACAGAGATACACTAGATTCAATATCGAGCTCCTAGAAGGAAAGAAAAAGCTAGATCATATGTTGTCAAGGGTTGCAAAGGACCATACTTTCTACAGCAAAAAAGAAAAGCAAGGTGCAGCAGAGGTTAGCATGACAAGAGCAGCAACCAAGGTGCATAACAGCAGCAAGAAGTTCATCATATGAAGTCTTCAAGTGGGCAGCGCTGCATACAATCATTGTAAAGGTATCATTGTACTTAGTCATTGTAAATACATTATTGTACAAATTGTACTAGTGTCTATCTGCCAAGGGTTGAAGAGGCAGTGTTGGGAGGTCTAGGATCATCATTAGGTGGTTGTGTCAAAGTTGGGGTTATGGTCTAGTATATCTTTTTCTTCTACATCATTCTATATCATTGTAAAGTGGACCATTTTCCCTGGTACGGGAGTCCATTCTTCTTTTATTCTTCTATAGGGTGGTAGGGTGATGCTAGGGTGAGTTGTAGCTCATTGGGTGTTGGGGCATCCGTTTAGTTAACTACTAAAGAATCTCGGGCATTGGAGCATCCATCCAGTGGGAGCTAGAGAAGAATTATTTTCTATATTCTAGGAAGTTGGAGCTTTATTTTCAATTGGAGTTGAATATTAAAGAATTATTAGAAAAGCATTAGGTGGTTTTTGTCCCAGAGTGGGTTTCCACCTTAAAAACTGTGTGCATTTGTGTTCTCTTGTTTGCTGCTATCATTGTACAAACACTGATAATAATTGAAGATTAACTAATGCTCTAATTGAAAGGAATACTAATTCACCCCCCCCCCCCCCCCCTCTTAGTATTTCCAACAAGGGGTTTAGGGGGTTAGGGGATTTAGCAGTTAAGGATTTTAGGGGTTAGAAGTTAGGGGCTAATGGGGTTAGGTTTTAGGGGGTTAGATGGGTTAGGGGTAGGGAATTAGGGTTTAAGGGGTTAGGTGTTAAGGGTTTATAGGTTTAGGGTTTAGGGGGTTAAATGTGTTAGGGGTTTACTAGGGGTTTAGGGGGTTAAATGGGTTAGGGATTAAGGGTTTAGGGGTTAGGGGTTAAGGGTTTAGAGGTTTATGGTTTAGGATTTAAATGGGTTTGGGGTTTAGAGGTTTATGGGGTTAAATGGGTTAGGGGTTAAGGGTTATAGGTTTAGGGTTTAGGGGGTTAAATGGGTTAGGGGTTTTGGGGGTTAGGGGATTTAGCAGTCAAGGATTTTAGGGGTTAGAAGTTAGGGGCTAGTGGTGTTAGGTTTTAGGGGGTTATATGGGTTAGGGGTCGATAATTAGGGTTTAAGGGGTTAGGGTTAAGGTCGGTTTAATGGTTTAGGGTTTAAGGGGTTAGGGGTTAAGGGTTTCTAGGTTTAGGGTTTAGGGGGTTAAACAGGTTAGGGGTTTACTCGGGGTTTAGGTTGTTAAATGGGTTAGAGGTTAAGGGTTTAAGGGTTAGGGGTTAAGGGTTTAGAGGTTTATGGTTTAGGGGTTAAATGGGTTAGGGGTTTAGAGGTTTAGTGGGTTAAATGGGTTAGGGCTTTACTAGGTGTTTAGGCGGTTAAATGGGTTAGGGGTTAAGGGTTTAGAGGTTTATGGTTTAGGGGTTAAATGGGTCAGGGGTTTAGAGGTTTAGGGGGTTAAATGGGTTAGGGGTTGGGAATTAGTGTTTAAGGGGTTAGGGGTTAAGATGATAGTTTCATTGGTCTTTGTTTGTGCACATTAGTTGGTTATTCTTTGCATCTCAATGTAACAATTTCGTAAGTATTGTTGCTTGTTGCCATGTATTCTTTATTTATTAATTTATAGTATTTGTTAGCCATTTCTTTACATTTATTGATGAAAATTTCTATTGCAATCAAACCAAATGTATGTTCAATCTCTAGTTTCAAACTCAGCCACATTGTTGTCACACAATTTAAGTCCAGAGAATGGCCATATGATGAAGTCTTAATAACCACACTGCAACTCATGACTACTCCAGAAATTCTTAAGTTCGAGTGTCCCACATTCATGAGAAATTTGGCTCTTATAATCTTGCTCCACCTGACTGTGTCCTGGAAATACCCTTGTTTATTGCAAAAGAATCCTAATGTTGTCGACCTTGTCCCTTAACAGACCAAGGAAACATATGTGACTGAGAGGAATGGAAAGCACTACAAAGTTGAAGAGGGTACAAAATACTAAGTTGTTTTAAAGGATAAGCTTGAAGAATGTAGCAGTGTTGAAACAACTAAAAGTTGTCCCAAACAAATAGTTGATAATGCGAAGCCTTCTTCTGTAACAGTCAAGCAAGAATACATTCATGTGAGAGAAAGAAGAGGCCAAGCGATTGATAGGAATAGCCTAGAAGATAGGGTATGGTTCCCTGTGGGTACGAAACGGCCTGACCCGAACACACCCGGTCGGGTAACCTCACACGGTGTGACACGACGCGCCCGACTAAACGATGCCACAAGGGAGAAAATGGAAAATGGGCCACCAGAATGTGCACAAGGAACCCGGGTGGTCACAACTTAGCAAAACTGATATGGGCGCCCTCGAACGAAACGACCCAACCCGAATGCGCCCGATCGGGTGACCTCACATGGCGCGACACGGTGCGCCTGAACGAACGATGCCACAAGGGAGAAAATGGAAAATGGGCCACCCGAACATGCATAAGGCACTCGGGCGGTCACAACTTAGCAAAACTGATATGGGCGTCCTTGAACGAAATGGCTCGACCCGAACGCAACAGGTCGGGCGACCTCACACGGCGTAACATGGCGCACCCAACCAAATGATGCCACAAGGGAGAAAATGACAAACGGGTCGCTCGAACGTGCACAAGGAACCCGGGCGATCATAACTTAGCAAAACTGGTATGGGCACCCTCGAACGAAACAGCCCGACCCGAACACGCCCAATTGGGCGACCTCACACGGCGCGACACGACATGCCTGACCGAACGATGCCACAAGGGAGAAAATGGAAAAGAGGCCACTCGAACATGCACAAGACACACGGGCGGTCACAACTTAGCAAAATTGATATAGGGGCCCTTGAACAAAATGGCCCGACCCGACCTGAATGTGCCTGGTCGAGCGACCTCACATGGCGCGACACAGTGTGCCCGACTGAATGATGACACAAGGGACTAAACGGAAAATGGGCTGCCCGAACATGCACGAGGAACCAGGGCGGTCACAACTTAGCAAAACTGATATGGGCACCCTCGATCGCAACGGCCCGACTCGACCCAAATGCGCCTGGTCGGGCGACCTCACACGGCGCAACACGGAGAAAATGGCAAACGGGTCGCCTGAACGTACACAAGGCACCCGGGTAGTCACAACTTAGAAAAATTGATATGGGCACCCTCGAACGAATCGTCCTGCCCTGAACGTGCCCGGTCGGGAGACCTCACACAGTGCGACATGGTGCACTCGAACGAATGATGCCACAAGTGAGAAAACGACAAACGGGCCACCCGAATGAGCACAAGGCACCCAGGCGGTCACAAATTAGCAAAACTAATATGGGCACCCTCGAACGAAACGGCCCGACCTGACTCGAACGTGCCTGGTCAGGCGACCTCACACAGCACGACACAATGTGCCTGACCGAACGATGCCACAAGGGATCAAACGGTAAATGGGTTGTCCGAACGTGCGCAAGGCACTCGAGTGGTCACAAATTACCAAAACTAATATGGACGCCCTCGAATGAAAAGGCCCGACCTGACCCGAATGCGCTCGATCGGGTGACCTCACACGGTGCGACACGACGCGCCCAACCGAATGATGCCACAAGGGACCAAATGGAAAACGGGCCACCTTAATGTGCACAAGGCACTCAGGTGGTCACAACTTAGCAAAACTGATACGGGTGCCCTCGAATGATTCAGCCCAACTCGAACGCGCTCGGTTGGGCACCCTCACACGGCGTGCCTGACAGAACGATGCCACAAGGGAGAAAATGACAAACAAGCCACCCGAATGTGCACAAGGCACCTGGGCAGTCACAACTTAGCAAAACTTCTACCGGCGCCCTTGAACAAAATGGCCCGACCTGACCTGAACGCGCTCGGTCGGGCAACCTCACACGGCGCGACATGGCGCGTCTGACCGAACGATGCCACAAGGGAGAAAATAGCAAATGGGCTGCTCAAACGTGCACAAGGGACATTGGCAGTCACAACTTAGCAAAACTAATACGGGCGCCCTTGAACGACATGGCCCAACTCGAACGCGCCTGGGCGAGCAACCTCACACGATGCGACATGGTGCTCCCGAATGAACGATGCCACAAGGGAGAAAATAGCAAACGGACCACCTGAATATGTACAAGGCACCCGACGGTCACAACTTAGCAAAACTAATACATGCGCCCTCGAACAAAATGGCCTAACCCAACCCGAATGGGCCCGGTCGGGCGACCTCACATGGCGCGCCCGATCGAACGATGCCACAAGGGAGAAAATGACGAACGGGCCACCCAAACGTGCACAAGGCACCCGGGCGGTCACAACTTAGAAAAACTAATACGGGCGCCCTTGAATGAATCGGCCTGACCCGAACGTGCCCGGTCGGGTGCCCTTACATGGCACGTCTGACCAAATGATGCCACAAGGGAGAAAATGGAAAATGGGCCACCCGAACGTGCATAAGGCACCCGGGCGGTCACAACTTAACAAAACTGATATGGGTGCCCTCGAACGAAACGGCCCAAACTGACCCGAACGCGCCTGGTCGGGCGACCTCACACGGCGTGACACGGCGTGCCCAAACGAATGATGCCACAAGTGAGCAAACAAAAAATGGGCCACCCAAATGTGCACAAGGCACCCAGGTGATCACAACTTAGCAAAACTAATATGGGCGCCCTCGAAGGAAACAACCCGTCCTGAACGCGCTCGGTCGGACGACCTCACACTGTGTGACATGACATGCCCGACTGAACGATGCAACAAGGGAGAAAACGGCAAACGGGACACCCGAACATACACAAGCTGGCACCCGGGCAGTCACAACTTAGCAAAACTGATACGGGCACCCTCAAACGAAACGGCCCGACCTGAATGGGCCCGGTCGGGCAACCTCACACGGCGTGACACGAAGCGCCTGAACGAACGATGCCACAAGGGAGCAAACGGCAAATAGGGCACCCGAACGTGCACAAGGCACTCGGGTGGTCACAACTTAGAAAAAATGATACGGGCGCCCTCGAACAAAATGGCTTGACCTGAATGCGCCCAGTCGAGCGATCGCACACGGCACAAGATGGCGCGCCCGAACGAACAATCCCACAAGGGAGAAAACAGCAAACGGGCGACTCGAACGTGCACAGGAAGGCACCCGGGTGGTCACAACTTAGCAAAAATTATACGGGCGCCCTTGAATGAAACAGCCCGACCTGAACACGGCCGGTCGGGTGACCTCACACTGCGTGACACAGCGCGCCCAACTGTGGTTGGGGGCACACATTAAAAGTGAAGAAAGGAGTGAGTGCATCATGTCTTTAATATTTTATGAAACTCCTTAGAACTCCCATCATAACCACCTTCCATCTTCATCACAATTTAATATGTCAACTAAAGATATCTTATTATGTTGCTCCAACCATTCAAAAAGGGGACCCACGTTAGATTATTATTTATTAAAGCAGAGGCCAAAGAAATTAATTTCCAAATCGTCGCAATAGCGACGGTTTCATCTAAACGTCGCAAGAGCGACACTTAGCTCTAATCTGTCGCAAGTCTGACACTTTTTCCCAAACTCTCGCAATAGCGACGCTTTTGCCCGAACTGTCGCAATATTGATGCTTTCCTACAAACGTCGCAATAGCGACACTTAGCTCTAATTCGTCACAATTCCAACGTCGTTGCCCAAACTGTCGCAATTCTGACGCTTTTCTACAAACTTCACAAGACCAAAACTAACCTCTAAGTGTCACAATACCGACACTTCTCTCCCAATGTCGGTATAGCGATAGTTGTGGGCAGGATTTGAAAATTTGATAAAATTTGGGGAAATTTCCGACATTTGGTCAAAAGTGTCAGAATTTCTGCCAAATGTACTAGTGTATGTGTTTAGGACACATGGACTGAAAGGGTTGTGTGTGGCCACCATTAGCAAGTAGGTCAAGTGTTGTCTTGTTCAAGGTAGATTGGTTGTCAAAGGACTAACACCAAGCCCTAGTTGTATTCCTTGTATCAATATGATTATAAAGGGCCACGATCCTTGGTATGAGAGATCTAGACTATTCTATTATAGCTTGTAATATAATGAAGAACGGTTTGAAAAATTTAGAAATTGTCATGTGCACTAGTTGATTCCCTTATGTGTGTAGATTTCATTTTGAAAGGTAGATGTGTTGTGGCACTTGAGTGTGTTTACATCAAAGATTATACGACCAAACCTAGATTCTCATGTGTAGTGGAAATTCAACATATGCCTTGTTCACCTAATAACTACATGTAACTCATGTTAGGCTACTCATGTCCAATCTCAACTCATCCCACTTAACAAGCTACCAAGACAAGGCTCATCACATCCAACCCTGGTCGTAAAAAAAATAAGCAACACAATTTACATCTTGACATGCCATAACACCTGGCATGTCTAAGAATACCTTGGCACTATGTGGAATGTGTTAGCATCCCCTACATTCCTTGGCATTCTTTGAAACTCCCTATCACACCCTAGCACTTCCTAACATGCCTTAGTAGTTTATCATACCTTAGCACTGTCGAGCATATAACCTTGTCACTCCCTCCTTAACACACCTAGAACTCGTTGACACTCCCTGACACACACAGTTATTCGTTCATTTCCATGCATTTTGACCTAGTGCTTCCTTGTGTTTTCCTGACACACGCACATTATAACACTGAGGCACCAGACACAACTTGGCATGTCACCCTAGCACTCTAAAATTCCTTGGCACTACCTAGTATACCTTGTTACTCTTTCCTTAGAAAACCTAGAGCTCGCTGACACTCCTGATCACAAAATCTTACTCATTCATTTCCATGCATTTTGACCTAATTCACCCTTGTGTTTCCCTATCACTCCTTAACACTCATTGGCATGTGTTGGTACACCCTATAACCTAGGACATCTTGGCATGTTTCCCTAGCCTCTAACATGCATTAACACTGCCTATCATACCTTGTCACTTCCTCCTTAACACACGTGGAACTCACTGACAAATCCAATGAAAAACTCTTATTTTTTCACTTCCATGCATTTTGACGTAGTTCTCCCTTGTGTTCCCTGGAATTCCCATCTAACACTTCCTTGCACACGTTGGCACATCTTGGCCACATGCCACCCTAAGACTCTAGCATTCCTTAGCACTGCCAAGCATACCTTGTTACTCCTCCTTAGAAAACTTGGAAATCACTGGCACTCCTTGTCACACACTCTTATTCATTCATTTCCATGCATTATGACCTAGTGCTCCCTTGTGTTTCCCTAACACTCCCTAACACTCATTGGCACAAATTGGAACACCAAGGCACTTGACACATCTTGGCATGATTTCCTATCACTCTATTACGCCTTGGCACTTCCAAACATACCTTGTTACTCCCTCCCTAACACACCTAGAACCTATTAACACTCCCTATCACACACTCCATTTCCATGCACTTGAAACTAGTCCTCCATTGTGTTTCCCTAACACTCCCTAGCATGCGTTGGCGCAACACCCTATCACCTAGCACATATTAGCATTCCTTATCACTTATCATGTATTGGCATGCCTAACATTCCTTGGAAGTGTCTAGCACATTTTAGCACTTCCTGGCATTTCGTGCACACCTTGGCACCCTCTAGTTGTCATGCCCTCCTTGATAGCCTTACTTTTTTTACGACTTGGGAACCCAACCAAGTCATTGAAAAAATAGTGTTGTGCATATTCCAAAGTCTCCCTTTTTCTGAAACTACTTTTTCCATCCCCTTATCGTAATCATAGGATTTCCTCCTACAAGTTCTATTCTCAAATTCTCCTAACACACTTTGTCCTTGGGACACCTAGAATTTGGTGGCACTCCATATCAGATACTCGTATTTATTCATTTCCATGCACTTTGACCTAGTTCTCCCTCGTGATCCCCTAACACTCCCAAGAATTCCTCTACATGCATTGATATTGTATGTCATGTGTTAGCACTCCTTTTCATTTTTTATAATGCCCTCACACTCCTTAGTTATCATGCTCTCATAACTACCCTTATTTTACTTTAGCCTTGGGATGCCAAGCAAGTCCTGCTTTGACTAAAACAACTTGACCAAGTTATAATTGCTACAACTAGACTATGCCCTGTTCACATCAGAATTGCATATAACTCATCTTAGGCTACTCATGTCCATTTTTAACTCATCCCACTTAACAAGTTACCAGGTCAAGGCTCGCATCCAACTATGGCCAGAAAAAAAACTAAACAACCATTAGGGGAATTTTGAGGTCTAAAATGGGCCTCCTAAGGAAATTATAAAATAATAGTGGAAATAATAAAATAATATTTGATTACATCATCAAATTTTAGAGGGAAAAAATGAAAAACTACTTTTTCAACTCGTATTTTCATCTTATCTCCCTAATTTTTTACTCAAATTTCGAGCGGGAGTACTCTTTGGATGCAAAATTCAATTCCTCATCGAAGGAGTACCCATGTTACATACTTTCGATGGACCCTGCTACACGAAAAATGAGAAATACATGAAAAGCATGATTGCAATCAAGTTTTTAAATGTATTTCTCATTTTTCATGTAGTAGGGTCCATCGTAAGTATGAAACATGGGTACTCCTTGCATGAGGAATTACATTTTGCATCCAACGAGTATTCCCACTTGAAATTTGAGTAAAAACTTTGGGAGATAAGTTGAAAATACGAGTTGAAAAAGTAGGTTTATTATTTTATTATTTTTTAATATTTTTACCCTTTTACTTAAAAAATGGTGAATCATCCCCCATAGTTGTCAACATCATCTTGAATCCTATTG